>VZQC01014917.1:2214138-2320667 GCA_009823505.1 Rhizomys pruinosus | reverse complement strand
GTGCACCAAACTTTATAAAGACAATTCTTCAGGATCTCAAGGCACAGATTAACCCCAGCACACTAATACTAGGGGACTTCAATACCCCATTAAGTCCACTAGACAGATCAACAGGACAAAGGATAAACAGAGAGACATCTGAACTAAATGACACAATACACCAAATGGACCTCACAGACATCTACCGAATATTTCACCCAAACACCAGAGAATACACTTTCTACTCAGCACCTCACAGAACATTCTCCAAAATAGACCATATACTGGGACACAGGAAAAATCTCAACAAATATAAAAAGATTGAAGTAATCTCATGCATTCTATCAGACTACAGTGCAATAAAACTCAATATCAACACCAGAATAAACCCTACAACATACAGGAACACATGGAGACTAAACAACACTCTCCTGAATAATTAATGGGTCATGGAAGAAATAAAGAAAGAAATAAAAACATTCCTGGAACTGAATGAAAATGATAAAACAACACAGCAAAATATATGGGACACTTTAAAAGTAGTCCTAAGAGGGAAGTTTATAGCTCTAAGTACCTACATTAAAAAAACAGAAAGAGCACAAGTGAATGATCTAACACTGCAGCTAATAATACTTGAGAGACAACAAAAAATGAACCCTAAACTTAGCAGACAATTAGAAATAACAAAAATCAGAGCAGAGATCAATGAAATAGAAAAAAATTAAACCATACAAAAAATCAATGAATCCATAAGTTGGTTCTTTGACAGAATAAACAAGATAGACCTCTAGCCCTGTGAACCAAAAGAAAGAGGGAACAACTCCAAATCAATAGAATCTGTGACAAAAGGGGAAATACCACCACAGACAGTGAAGAGATCCAGACTATCATACGGGAATACTTCAAAAACTTATATTCTACTAAGTTTGAAAACATAGAAGAAATGGATGAATATATGAAATCCTGGGAATCCCCAAAGCTCAACCAAGAAGAGATCTACAGTCTAAATAGTCCAATAGTACAGGAAGAAATGGAAGATGTAATAAGTAGCCTCCCAACCGAAAAATGCCCAGGCCCAGATGGTTTCACGGCAGAATTCTATAAAATATTTCAAAAAGACTTACAATGATTACTACTCAAATTGTTTAGAAGGATAAAAACGGAAGGAGTTCTCCAAGATTCCTTCTATGAAGCCAGCATCACGCTCCTTCCAAAACCAGGGAAAGATACAACCAAAAAGGAGAATTATAGACCCATCTCCCCAATGAACACAGATGCCAAAATTCTAAACAGGATTCTGGCAAATAGCATACAGACCCACTTCAAGAAAATCATCCACCATGACCAAGTTGGATTCATACCAGAGATGCAGGGATGGGTCAACATATGAAAATCAATAAACATGATCAAACATATAAATGGACTGAAGGACAAAAACCACACCGTCATCTCAATTGTTGCGGAGAAAGCCTTTGACAAAATCCAACATCCCTTCATGTTTAAAGTCCTGGAGGAAATTGTTCTTGAGGGATCATTCCTCAATGGAATCAAAGCCATATACAAGAAACCCACAGCCAATATAATCCTAAATGAGGAAATGACAGAAGCATTCCCCTTAAAGGTAGGAACTCGGCAAGGCTGCCCCCTGTCACCACTCCTTAGAGGGTCTCAGATTCCCCTGGAACTGGAGTTCCTTTTTTTTTTTTTTTTTGTTTTGTTTGTTTTTAGCCGCCATGTGGTGCTGGGATCGAAACCCGGGTCCTCTCAAGAGCGTCGATGCTCTTAACCGCTAGGCTATCTCCTTCCACCCCCTGAACTCTCTGTTTAAGATGTGGTGCTTGGGGCCATCTCTAATTCCTCCCTGGTAATCTCTATTCAGATCTTTTGCTTCATCTTTTGAGGGATTCATTTGGTTTCTTTTCTTACTTGTTTTTTGAGTAGCTTGTATACTCCGGAAATTAATGCTTGTCACATGTATCTGCAGTGGAAGGTTTTCTCCCACTCTGCGTTTTCTCTTCACTTCCTTTATTGTTTCTTTTTGATGTACAGAAACTTTTGAGTTTCATGAGGTCCCATTTGTCAATTGTCGATCTTATTCTTGTGTGCGTCTGTATCTGATTTAGGAAGTCTTTTCCTACACAATGTCTTGTAGTCTGCTGCCAGTTTCTCTTCTATCATCTCCAGAGTTTGGGGTTTCACTTGAGGTCTTGGATCCATCTGGAGTTGACTTTTTGTACAGGTGAGAGGGAGGGTTTAAATTTCATTCTTCTACAAGTGGTGATCCAGTTTGTGCCAACACCACTTACTGAAAGGCTGTCTTTCCTCCACTGTGTCTTCTTGGCCACCTTTGTCAAATATGAGGTGGCTGAAATTGTGTGAGCTCAGGTTTGGATTCTTCAGTTTTACTTCCTTGGTCAACTGGTCTGTTTTTGTGCAGTAACAGGCTCTTTTTATGACTATACCCCAGTATATAGTTTGAGTTCTGGTATAGCGACCCCCTGTATTGCCTTTTGCACTCAGGTTGCTTTGTATTGGGCGTTTGTTTTTCAATGAATTGATTTTTTTTTATTTTGAAAACTCTGGTGGATTTTTGATTGGGATTGCATTAAATCTTACACTAGTTTGGGTAGAATGACATTTTTACTATATTTATTTTCCCAATCCTGAGCATGGGAGTTTGTCCATCTGCTGATGTCTTCCTCAATTTCCTTTTTCAGGGTTTAACGTTTTTTTGTTGTAGAGACCTTGGTGTCTTTGGTAAGTTGTTTTCCTAGGTTTTTATTGTTTTTGAGCGTATTGTGAGTGGGAAGCTCCTTTTGTTCCTTCTTCAGTCGTTGCCTATGTTGGTGTAGAAAAGGCTACTGATTTTTCTAGATTTATTTTGTATCCTGCAACTTTACTGAAGTCTTATCCATTTCTAGGATTTCCTGGGAGTTCTTAGCATCCCCTTAAGTAAAAATATATCATCAGCAAAAGGATATTAACTTCCTCTTTTCCGATATAGATACTCCTTAATTTCCTTTTCTTGCCTTATTGCCCGAGCAATGGTTTCAAGCACTATATGAAGAGGAGTGGTGACAGGGGGCAGCCTTGCCGATTCCTACCTTTAAGTGAAGGGCTTCCTTTCATTCCCCATTTAATGATGGTTGGGCTGTGGTTTTCCCTGTATATGGCTTTGATTACATTGAGGAATGATCCCTCCAATCCAACCCTCTAAGACTTTAAGCATGGGTTGCTGGATTTTGTTCAAAGAGGCTTTCTCCGGTCAATGAGATGATGGAGTAGATGGTTTAATGCTTCAGTCCATTTTTTATGTTTGATGATATTTTTGATTGTGTTGTATGTTAAACCGATCCCTGCATCTCTGGTATAATCCAACTTGGTCATGTGGGATGATTTCTGATGTGAGTCTGTGTGCGATTTGCCAGATCCTGTTTAGAATTTGGCATCTGTGTGTCATAAGGGGAATGGGTCTACAGTTCTCCTTTTTGGTTGTATCTATTCCTGGTTTTGGTAGTAGTATGCGGGATGCTGCCTTCAGAGAAGGAATGCTGGGGAGAACTTCCCTTGTTTTGTTTGTATCCTTTGAACATTGTTGAGTAGTATGGAGTTTGTAAGTCTTTCAAAAATTTTTATAGAAAAAAAAAAAAAAGAAAAAAAAAAAAAAGAAAAAGAAAAACAAAAAAAAAAAAAAAAAGTAAAAAAAAAAAACAAAAAAAGAAAAAGAAACAAAGCAAGAAAAAAGAAAGAAAACAAAAAAGCAAAAGAAACAAAAAAAAGACAAAAGAAAAACACCAAAAAAAAAAAAAAAAAAATAATTTTGTTGTATTTTTGTTTTTTTTGAGACAAAAATTTTTTTTTTTTTGGGTATTTTTGGTTGTTGAAAATGTTGGATTGGGTTTTAGTGGAAATAATTGGGTGTTTTGGGTTTGGGGCCCCAAAGACACCCAACCCCCGCGCACCAGCACCAACCCCCACCAACACCACCGCTGTCGTTGAAACCATCTTGGCCTATGATTTTTTTTGGTTGGTTCTCCCTTATTACCATCTTCTGTCATCCTGTCTCTTTCGCCTGATGCATTTCGTTCATGGGGCTGGTTGCGCTTTGGTGATTCCCAGGATTTTCCTTTCCTCCAGTTCTTCCTAGGGTTTTCCCACTTCGCTCGCTCTCGTTATTTCCGGTCTTCCCGTACTTCTTGGTCTGGCTCTGTTCCTTGCCTGTTTGTGCTCTTTCCATCCCCTTTCGCCCATCTTCTATTGCTTTGGCGTTGTTCCCTCCTCTAAATTGGTTAACCATTGTCCTAGCCGCACTCCTGTCTCCCTTGGAAAATTTCTTCTCTCCCCGCCCGCAACTTTTGGATTCATATGCTTTTTTGTCTGTTTTTCTTTGTTTCTATTACACTGATCTCTGCTCAAGGGGGGGCTCCGGTTTTGGTTCTTATCTTGCTTGATCTGCTCCAGTATTCGGGTATACCGTATGAGGGTGCTGTCTCTCCCGTCTTTTTAGCTGCCGTGGTTCCTCACTTACCCTGTGTTGCTTGCTGTATTTTTTTACGGTCGGGACCCCTTACGCGCCTCCCCGTCCCGCTTGGATCCTGGCTTTACCAAGGTGTGGCCCTCGCTTTTCTGTGTTGTTTTCTCCTTGTCCTTACTATCCGTTCCCGGCCTGTTCTTCTTTCTTTCCTATTCTTCCTTTCCCCACCTTCTCTTTCCGGCCCGCCTGTTTGTTTCGTCCTCCTGTGGTTCCTGTCGGTTTCGGGTTCACTCTAGGTTGTTGCTCATTGCGTTTTCTTGCCCTGTAGGGTCCTTCTCGCCCTGCATGCGCTTTCGTTCCCTCTTTTTCTCTTTGTTGCGTTTTGTCCTGTGGACCCCAGTCTCTGGTCTCTTTTGGGCTCCTAGTTTTCCTGCGTGTGCTGCGTCGCCCGTGTATTCTCTGGTGTTTTGGATGCCCTCTTACCTCCATGTCTGTTCGGTCCCTTTGGTTACTGATGCGTGTGAAACCTTTCCTTTCCCTGCTCCATCTGCTGTTTTCTCCTTTGTTCTGTTGACTCTGTCTCGTGGCCTTCCTGGGTCTTGCCGTCCCCTCCCTATTCGTGTGCATGGGCTTACCTCTGTGCCTATGCGCCCCCTCCTGCCGCCTAATGTCGTCCCCGTTTGGTGCCCCAGTGTTTGGTGCACATATATTCATGCTTGTGCGATACTCTTCCATCCTCCATGTGATCCTTTCGTCCGCTTCCGGGGCCGCTCTTGTCTCTTTATTGCTTTTTTTGCTTGCCGTCCTAATTTTGTCTGCTCTTAGAACTTCGCCACCCCCGCTTTCCTTTTTGAGTCCCCTTTGGTTGGCCCCTCGTCTTCCCTCCCTTCCCTTCCTGAGTGCCTATCCCTTGAAATTGAGATGGGGTTCTGTAGCGAATATAGATGTCTTTTGTTTCCTAATCCATTCTCCCCAGTCTAAGTCTTTTGATAGGGGAGTGTAGCCCATTAATATTTTTAAGGTTATAATTGAAGGATGATGTTGCTTCCTTTCAAGTTTATTATCCATTTGGACTTTCTAAGCCTCTGTTTTTGCTCCTATGGTTCTGTTTTATTAGTTTCTTTCCTCAGGTGTTTGCGGCGGTTGCTCCTCTCTTCTGCCCGTTGAATTGCTTCAAGTATTTTATGAAGAGGTGGTTTTTCCCAGACATATATTCCATCATCTTGTTATGTCCTGGAAATTTTTCTCTCATCCTCAACTATAGTCGACATTTTTGCGGGGGTCAAGTTACCTGGGGTGGTATCCATAGTCCCTTAACACTATGAATGCTTTGCTCCATGTTTTTCATGTTTCAGGTTTGTGCCGAGAAGGGTCAGTTGTAATTCCTGAGGGGTTTTCCGTGGGTATGTGACTTGTTTCTGTTTTGCAGACCCTCAAGAATTTTGTCTTTGTTTTGGGCATCGAGCATTTTAACTATGATATGCGTGGGGTGTTTCTTTTCTGATCTTGTTATTTGGGGTCCTATGTGCTTCCTGTATTTGTATGAGTTTGTATATTTTACTTTTGGGAAATGTTCATCTATTATTCTGTTGAAGATCTGTCCAATGCTATTCTCCTCGAGATTCTTCTCCTGCTCTATTCCTATGATAGGGACGTTTGACCTTTTCATAATGTCCATAATTTCCGGATTTTCCACTTTTGTGTGTTTTTTAATTTTATGATCTTTATTTTGCTTTTTAATTGTTGGCTGTGTTATCTTTCCAGATCTGATATTCATTGTTCTTCTTCCTCCCTTCTACCTTTCTGAGGCCTTTTTCCTTTCCGTTCTTCTTTTTTTTATTAATTTTAATTTATTAATTTTTGTTTATTTCGTATGTGTCCTGAATGTACTGTTCTGCATGCAAGTTTGTGCACCCGTGTCGTGCAATGCCCCGTAAAAGGGAGGTCAGCAGAGGGTGTCCGGATTCCCTGGAACTGGAGGTTTCCTAGAATTGGGAGTTTTCAGACGGCTCTTGGGCCACCATGTGGGTGCGGGGAGATCGAACTCGGGTCCTCTGTAGAGAAGTGGTCGGCGCAATCTAACTGCTAGGCCATGCTGGGGGTCTATGAGCAGAGTTCCCAATAACTTAACCTCCTTCGTTAAGGCCCACCTCCAAAATTTCTTCCATTTTAACATTGCCACAAGAAGGATAAAGGTTCCATCATCCTTGGTTGGACACACTCCCATTGTTGCAACCTATGCTTTAACTGTAAAAAAGTGACCATACAAAGTAAAGCACTTGGTTTGCCTTGTAACTGCTGCCAGCAAGATTGAACTTGGCATTACTTTTCAGAAGTTCAGGTCTAAATGCTAGTAGAGGAGAAATCTGAGTTTCTGATTTGATTTTTTGTCTTGTAGTTTAAAGTAATTCCATATTATTTTTAGGTCGCTTTGGGCAGACCTTAACCGAGTGAATTTTGTTTGTAAATTGTAGTTTTTTATTGATGCTTTGTGCATTTCAATACATTTGTTTTCCAATTCCGTTCAGGCTTATGTCCCCTTCCCTCCCCCCCCCATCCCCCACCCCATCCCGATCATGCATTCTGCCATAACTGTCCCTGCAGTCTTTCTCTCAGTTTTTTGTTTTTTTATCATTTTTTACTTATAAGTGATAATCCATGAGTAAGAGCAATCCTCATGCAAAACCTATCGTGCCAGCTGTTGTGGCCCAAACACCGTACAGCCCCACCAGCCAGTGGGGGTGACAGGTTTTTGTTCAATCAAGTTATCAAATGAGTTCCAGACTACAACTGCTAGGTAGTTTAATCCCACCATTCACCCCCATCGCAGCCCTTCCATTCTACAATGCCCCCTCTTTCCGCGGTTAGTTTTTCCCTCGCATTCGCACCAGGGGCACAGGTGGCTGAGACAGGTACAACAAAAAAATATCCCCGCTCTCTGGAGCTGTTGTCTTGGGACTCTGGTCAATTCTCTGGCTGTTTCCTTTCATGGGCGGACAATTTGTCCAGGAATAAACTTTAGATCCTACTAATGAAGAACAAACAATTAGATATAGCTAGTAATGTAGCAGCAAAACAGGCTAATAGTTATGTTATGTATACTTTATCAAGACACATTTGGCTATCTCAAAAAGCACAAGAAGAAAGAAAACAAATGGAATCATTCAAAAATATGGTAGCAAGCTCTAATAGAGACCTTGCACATAGTAAGGTTATAGATTGTCCGAGAAAATCTTAAGATGTTCAAACTCTAGGGACTGCATAATTAAGGAGAAATGCAAATACGGTAAAAAGCACTGGCTAGAGATATCGGACAAAAGGAATCACCTACCAACTTGAACTACTCCAATAAGACTTGCCTGCGGGAATCAGGACCAAACAAGTGATACCAAATGCCGGAGAGGTTTGGGGAAAGGGGAACAAACTCATCCCATGTTGTCTGGGTGGGGAATGTCTAAAAATTGTGTAACAGCCAACTGTGAAAAGCAGTGGGTGGAGAACCCTTAGAAGAGAACTCAAAATGAGCCTTCATTTGACCCAGTAAGTCAATACCACTCCTGGGGTATATACCCACAAACACAACTTACTGCAAAGATAACATGACAGCTATGTTTATTGGNTCTTCATGATAGTGCTGAGAACATTGTTAGATGGCAATAAAGGCAAGAAGGAAATTAAGGAGTGGGTAGTGTGATTTAGTGTGGGTGGGTGGTTGTCACTCTCTTCTCGATCATGATATGATTGTCTTAGCTAAGATGTCTAAGAACATCATCCGGATAATCTAAGAAATTTGATTATAGAGCTTTGTTAAGGGGGTTTACTCTAAATAAATGTTAATGAAGTCAAGTGCCTTTCTTTGTAGCACAATCAACAAGGCAACGACGAAGACGTACAAGGAGACCTTCCTGCACTTTTAATGCTCCCAAAAAGACATAGGCAATACTAGGAACAAACTTACCAAAGATCACAAGGATCTGCTGACAAGGCTTGTATGAAGGTTTGTGTTGAGTATGCGGTGGAGTAGATATGTTTAATTGAGGAAGACAATGCAGAGATTGGACCAATATTCCATGTCTATGATTGGGAATGTAGTGAGTAAAAAATGTTCTAGCCACATACTAGTGTAAGATTTAAGTTGCAAGGCCATTATCTTAATATCCTAAGAGTGTTTTCGCAGGGGGTCTGGGGGAAATAAATCCTCAATGCATGGAAAAATCAGATAGGGGTACCCGAATAAGCCAAAGCAACCCTGAGTGCAAAAGCAATACGCAGGGGATCGCGTATACAGAATGAAACTATGATATAAAGGTCGTCATTAGTCAGGTTAAAGACAGTCCTTACTGCTACAAATTAATACAAGCCAGGTTGACCAATGAAAGGTAAATACGGATAGTATTCCATAACCTGAGGCTATACATATTATTTCAGCCACCTCATATTTGCAAAGTGGCGTCAAGAAGTACACAATGGAGGAGGAAAGCCGTCCTTTCAGAAGTGGTGTGGCACAAAACTGGATCATACCCCCCATGTAGAAGAATGAATTTAAACCCCCCTCTCACCTTGTAAAAAATTCAACTCCAGATGGACCAAGAGCCTCAAGTAACCCCAAACTCTGGAGTGTATAGTAGAGAAAGCTTGGCAGTCAGACTAGCAGACAATTTGTGTAGGAATATAGCTTCCGTAACCATTACAATGCGCCTGACGAAGAGAATAAGATTCAACAATTGACGAATGGGGACTATCAGTAAACTCGAAAGTCTTTCGTGTAACATCAAAAAAACAGATGAAGAGAGTGAAGAGAAACGCAAGGTGGGATGAAACCTTCCATGCTGATAATATGTGAACAACAGCATTATTTCCAGAGTATACAAGTAGCTCAAAGAAACCAAGAAAGTAAATGCAATCAAATGAATCCACTCAAAAGATGAGAGGCAAAGATCTCTGAATAGAGAATTACCAGAGGAGGAATTAGAGATGGCCGAGAAACATTCATGCTGTAAGAAGTGTTCAGACATCTGTGATAAATTAAGGAATGCAAATTAAAGTAACCACTTCTAAACTTCACCTTACTTTCATAAGAATGGCATGATCAGAACACAGAATGATACAGTGCTTGGAGAGGTTGTGGGGAAAGGGGACACTCATCCTTGCTGTGGTAATGTAAACTTTATTCACCATTAGTGAAAAGAAGTGTGGAGAACCCTTTGGATAGAACTCAAATGAGCCTTCAGTTTGACCCAGTCATACCACTCCTGTGGTATATACCCACAAGACAAAACTACTGCAAAATACATGCAACTTATGTTTTTTGCAGCTCTGTTCACAATAGCAAAAGCTGGATACCAGCCCAGGTTGCCCCTCCAACTGACGAGTGGATAGTAGGAAGAAAATGTGGTTACATTTATGCACTAATGGTTTCTTATTGCAGCAGTAAAGTGGTTTGATGTGTGATATAGGTGATAGTGATTTTTGGAAGGTGTAAATGGATGGAGCTAGAGACATTATGTTAAGTGAGGTAACTAACTTTCCCAGAACAAATTAGAAGACATATTGTGTTGTTCCTATGATAGGATGTAAGGAGTAATAAACCGAGATTGATTGAATATAGTGTTCTCCTAAGTGGATGCAGTAATAAAGACTTAAGAGAAGTATGCATCAGAAAACGGACTGAAGTAGTGAATTGGGAGGGGGGAGGGATGTGGAGAGAGAGGACTACAGGTGTATATATGTAGATTATCGCATATTTTAATTGATCGTGAGTTCAAAAATGTACCGTGTGTTGCCTAGCACTGTCGCTTACAGGATTACATATGGTATTTTAGGATTTTGTAAAAGTAATATGTGTATATTAATAAACTAAGATTTGGTTTAGTCTAGATACTAGTGATATCCAAACTAGGTTTGAGTATGGCATTTTCCTGAGTTTAAACGGTAAGGCATATGAAAATCGTGTTGTTATCATGCAGTTTGTATTTATCAGTAATCTGGATAGAGCATAACTTGGGATTGGGACATTATCAAGATGTTTCTTCGTATAATTTCGTCTGTTGGTACAGTTGACGCTATTCTGCATGTAGCTAGTTCTCTTAATGATGACTTTAACGTAAAAATTTAAGTTCTGTTGTGATTTCCACAAGCTGAGTCTTAAGTCAAGAATTATATTAATGCAGGATCTCTGACATCAGTAATTGATTATTCTACCAGGGAGATTGTGGCCCGGGGATCCAAGCCCCAGCAAAAGGTAAAGGCTCCTTACATCCAAACTGGGATATGTTGGATGTGTGGTGTTATGTGAATGAGTTTCTGGTCGTTTATTTGGGGCTTTCTTCCATCTCTCTCTCCCTCTCTATCTGCATCATATTCTTCTTATCTGTGTACCTATTTTAACATGGAAGATTGTATTGAGACACCATGGCCAATAGTGTACTAGATGGCTGTGGAAACTAGAGATAGTGTTAGCCAGATAGGCCAAGCTTAAGACTATACTAAAGCAGTTATACGGTTCCTTGGTAGTTCAAAACAAGATCGCACGGTCTAGTCACCAGCTAACTCACCGTGCCTGGAACAAATATCTGGCGAGCAGAGGGCTGCCATTATGCTGTAGTATCCGCAAATCTAATTGGGCTTATTGTCTGCTTCCTCGGAAGGAATTAAGCCTATGGCGTGTGATGCGGCACAATTAACATCTTTACTCAGGTGTAAGGTGTTATAAGCGACAGTAAGATTTTGTCATCTTTTACAGAAAAGTTGTAGTTCATGGATTAGCATATCGTCCAAACATCTGTGTCTACCAACGTTATGTAACCTACCATAATAATGATTACTGTTTAGATACCTATATCTAATTGCTTGTGCTGTGTGCATAGTAGTGGTAATTTGAAGGTTATTCCCGTGCTGGAAAACTGTCAGCCAGGTAGAGGATATACAGCCAGTGAATGTTTCGATTCAGTGTCTCATTGATAACTATTGCCGTCAGTATTTGATAGAGTGGTTATGTGTTTGCTTGCTGCATCATCCTGTGCTCCTTTTTCTTTCATAGGTGCCTTAAGCTAAGTGAAAAATCTTGCGGTAAGTGGGCGATGTTGATAGAGCTGTAAGGGCTGGATATGGAGTTAATGGTGTGAAACTACAGACAAAGTAGTCATGGACCTCATTTGTATCAGACCTGGTACATTGACAGACAACCCCCCTTCCCGCTGAAGATGGTGGCTGTGTGGGCGGTTTGGGCACAACCGCCTGCAATTTGAGTTTTTACATGAGGATGTATGTACTTATGGATTGTCACGTATAACTTAAAAATGGGAAAAAAAACAAGAGATGAGAGAAAGGATTCGCAAGAAGTCATGGACGATTAGGAGTGGCTCGGTTGGGGTGGGTGCGGGAAGGGAAGCGGAGAGATATGGCATGAATGAATGGAAAATGATGTATGAAATGCACAAAGCCAATATAAAAAAATGTGTATAAATAACATAAGAATCACTTGCCAAATCTTGATATTAAGGTCGCCTAAGGTTTCTTATCAGTGAATTGCATTTGAGAATTGAAAGGCTAAAAAGTAGAGGTGGTAATTTGACCTCAACGATTGTTCAATTGTGTGACGGTGATCTTATAACCATTGAATACCATGATGGATGTCTGATGTAAATATTAAGACCGATATTGAGTCTCTTACTAATTAAGATGCATCTTCATTAAATTTTTAAAGATTTTATTTTATTTTTTAATTTATGGGTTCTGGCGGTGAGTGTATGTATCATACTGGTCATGGGGATTGAGTATGTGCAGGGCTAAGGATGTATCAGAGCCTTTTAGGGCTGGTTAGTAACTGGAGCGTTATGAGGAGCACATGGTAGTGCGTTGGCATTGTGGATAATGAACTTCGAGGTTCTTTGGAAGGAGACATCATGTGGTTAGTGCTCGCTGGAGCCCGCAATTTCTGATGTTTGTTTACGTCTTCATCTTGGAGTAGAGGGGTTAGCGCTAGGTTGAACGATAATTCTATATCATGCTCATATTGTATCGGTTTGTGACTTTTGGTATGTCTATTTTTTATACAAGGTACTTATAATTACTATTATGCTAGCTACATGATATTATGCAGGTAATTTCTTAGATGATTATTTTATTGGTATTTAGAGTCTTGCCTGGCTGATTGTTTTTATTTGCCAGTCTAAAGAGCCACATGTTACAAGGTATAGGTTCATAAATCTGTATGATTTGAACAATAATTTTCGCCGTGTCATTGTAGTGACATATAGCACAGCTACAATTACATGTGGTGATTTAATTAATGCATGTGCAGTGCATGTACAAAGTGCATAATCCGATTCATTATTGCTAGTGGCAGGCTGATAATATGCGAGGAACTACTGGTGGATGGTGTTTCATTACGAGTATTGTCTATTGATGGGAATATGGTTGGCTAGGTAAAGCGTTTACACACTGTTGACTCGTAGTCCAGTTGCTTCGTTATCGATTCTTATTGAGGAAGCCATGTTCTAGGGAGTAGCTTTACCACTCAGGTATTGTGGTGTTCATCCCGTGTACCATTGCATAATTGAGATGTGGTCTTCATTGGTGCATGGTCATGAGGTATATTATTTTGTTGTCTGTGCGGCGATCGTCTCCTGCTCCGGTGTGGGATTGGTCTCTCTCTTGTTCGATCTGCGCGTAGTGTTCGTGATTCTAACGTCGAGCTGGTGTCTATTGATAATTTAGACCAGAGCTAATCGTTTAGCTCCAGAAGAACTTAGCTGTCTCTGTGCTTGACTTGCTGCTCCGGGTGCCTAGTAATTGAAAGGCCTGTAATCACCATGCTGGATTCAACAATAGATTTGTTTGAGACAAGTTTCTTAGACTGATATCCCTATCATTAAGAGGAGGTGTATCATACCATGGTATCTCTCTTTTTTTTTTTCAGCTCTGTTCACAATAGCAAAAAGCTGGAACCAGCCCAGGTGCCCTTCAACTGACGAGTGGATAGAGAAAATGTGGTACATGTATACAATGGAATACTATGCAGCAGTAAAGAGGGTTAACCTGGAAATTTAAAGCTGAGAATTAATCTCTTTTTCTCCTCTGTGTCCTGTGGAATGCTTAGAAGCATCCAATCTACCCCCTTTAACTCTCTGTTTTTCTAAAATATTCCTGAGTAATAAATACTTTATCATTGGGAAACTTCTATAGGTGCATGCAGGTGCCAATTTGTGTAAATTTTATAACCTTGCCCCCAGAGACTACCTGGTCATCAAGAGCAGGACTGCTTGTGGCTTTTCTGTTATTCACAACAACCACTAAGGTGCCTGGCACTGAAAGATGGGCTGTGCAATTATAACCTACAATAACCCCACAAGGAAGAGGCAGATGCTAGAGAGTAAGAGGGAGGAGATACCTGAGCAACTGATCCAAGGAGAGAGAGAGGCAAATGCTGTTCCCTCTGAGACAGGAAAGAGGCAATTAGTATGAAAATAAAAAGTATTTAAAGAATAATCAAGACAGACCAGGTGACCCATACATTTAATACCAGCACTTGGAAGGCAGAGGCAGGTGGATTTCTGTGAGTTTGAGGCTAGCCTGTTCTACTCAACAAGTTACAGGCCAGCTGAGGATACAGAGAGACCCTGTCCCAAAAAGGTAAAAAAAAAAAAAAGAATAAATAAAACTTAAATCGAGATTATTCAACAGCCTTTAAACTTCTGTCTCTGCAGGAAATTAAGAGTAAGAGGAAAAATTTTAAGGACATCTAAACAATGTTATTTTAGAAGCAGGAGTGGAAGGGAGTGTCTTTGAGGGAGGGGATACATTTGCCTGCAAGAAGTCCTGCTGTTTTGTTTTGGAAAACTACTCTATTGCCTTCTTACTTGGGTGGAGTCCATCCTACATGGAGTTTTGAGCTCTTAACACCTGGAAGTGCCTAATGCAATTTTCTGTCACATTCTGGGTAGTGAAAAAGAACATCAATAATATGAACAAGTAGGCTTAGAATTTGTAACTTTAAGTCTGATGTGGAAGAATGTGTATTCAATTATAGCTGAGCTCAGTGTAGCATGCCACTTTCTTGTTCATGAAGGGAAAAGGTTAAACTTGCAAGCGATTGAATTATAGGCAACAGCAAGACCATATATGAAGACAGAACTCTGATTCCAAACACGAAGTCACTCGCCCAGAAATTGAGCCTTTGTCAGTAATAAATGTTCCAAGCCAGGCAGGAAATGAAGTTTTAGTTATTTTATTATCTGACTGGAATTTCTCAAAAAAAAAAAAAAAACTCCACCAGGATATGACATTTGCCTTTATAAGTGTAACCTGTCCCTGGGTTGGGGCTGTAACCTCTCAAATCCCTGGGGTGCAGTTGCTGGCCAGCACACATTAAAACTAATTTTACTAATTAGAACCCATAGTCTGGGTGCTCTTTTCTCCCAGTGGTCTCAGCATCATAACATTTGGAGGTCCCATCTGGATTCTAAAAGAAACTCCACAGCTAAAAGACTAGCACAGAAGATAAAAATGGAGAGGAGAGGACAGATAGGAGTCTTTCCCTTCTGTCCTCAGTGGTTACAGTGGATAGAAGTCTTTGTCTCTCAGGACTGTGGCTCCTAGACCCTGAAGCTCCCTTGGCCCCTGGAACAGAGAAGTGCATGCCCCTGAAGAATTTCCTTTCTGGGAGCTCCTTCCAAGAGACTAGAGAGATTTGCAGAGACCCAGACCAGAGCCTCTCACCAGGATAAGTGAAACAGAAAGCAAAATGGATGTGCAGACAAGGTAAAGGGCTCTCCCAGGTTAGACAGACACGTGGAAGCCAATGTAGGCTGAGCCCCCACAGGAAAGTCTTGATGTAATCCCACGATGGCAATTGACTTCCAGTCAGGAAGGAAAGGGGACCACAATTAATATTCAGTGTGACTCCGAGGTGCTGGCCCCATCTAGGAAGAGCAGGAATTTAGTGGGAATAATGAGATAACAACTATCTTAAACTCTGAATGATTGTGTGTATATGTGAGAGTGAGAGCCAGGGTTGCATGGATCTTTGCAGCCATGGAATATGAATGAGTGTCACCCTGTAGTTCTGCTTAGGTCTTGTAACCTAAACAGGCACTCACCATTAGATCACCAAGCATGGGAATTTCATGTGTGGCCCTAAGTTAAGACCTCTTAAGTCACTGAGAGGTGATTGGCCAAGAAGGCATCTAAATGAGGGCAAGACTAGCACTCTCTACCCCCTCCTGTGTGCAGGTTACATACATTCCAAGCACATATGAAAAATTCAAATGGGTTTCTCCCAGTCCAAATGTCAGACCCAGACTGTCCTTTGAGTAATGCTGAATAATTTTAAACTACGCTATGCAGGAAATTATGTCACTAAGATAAAACCCTCTAAATTGAGAACTTTCTGTGAAGTTGAGTGGCTTGATATCAGGCCAAGTTGTAAAAGAATCCTTATATCCAGTGGAGGCTATTGAACTCCAAAACTCAGCCTCATAATTACCAGAAGAGAAAGGAGAACTGCCACATACCTATGAAAGGACTAGGAGGAACTTCTCTCTCCCTTTCCAGATTTAAAAGATAAAGTGTGTATTTGTTTTGAGCACACCTGATTTTCATGTAATTATGTCATGTCTGTCTATGGTAATCCTTTTCCATGTGTTGTAGAGATTTCATGTGATTATGTTGTATGTGTACACAAGTTTTCTCATGTGTTGGGATCTCATGTAATTTTGCCATGTATGTCTATAATTGTCTTATGTTGTTTCTGTCAAAACAGACATTCCACTTCAGTTTTTCTTTTCAATCTTTATTATACACAAAATTATTAGTTTTATTTTTGTTTTTGGCATGCCCAATTAAAATATATTCCTGCAAACTTTTAAAATACAGATATCTTGATAATTCATTCTAAGATATTATAAATTTGGGTGCCCTAGATCTGTTTAAATTTATTAAACAATGTCTCTGTGTCTATTAAATGCTTCACAAAGCTTTTAAATGCTAATTGTTCATTCAAAACTATCTGAATTGGTTGTTAAGGATCTTATTGTTAGATGCTGTAGGATTGGTTGTTTCTTCTCAGAAACCACCAAAAATGTTGATTATAGTTGAAGGAGAGAGAAAAATCTTCCATGACATAAAAAAGAGGAAAGAATACATGTCTGGAAAACCAACCCTTCAGAGAATACTTGAAGCAATTCAAAGGACGGAGGAGAGGAGCAACTATCCCCAGGCACCTAGAAAGAGAAATTAATAAAAGCATAATTGTAGAAGTAGAAACCTCGACCAAAAATGCAAATAGATAATAAGGTAAAAGGAAGAAACACATATCTCTCAATTATAACCTTAAATATTAATGGACTAAACTCCTTAATCAAAAGACATAGATTTGGAGAAGGGACTAGGAAACATAACCCATATATATGCTGTCTACAAGAAACCCATCTCACTCTCAAGGATAGGCACCAACTTAAGGCGAAGGGATGGAAAAAAATATTCCAAGCAAACGGTACTAAAAAGAAAGCAATGTTGGTATTTTAATATCAGAAAAAAATAGGCTTCAAAGTAAAAGAAATCAGAAGAGACAAAGAGGGCCATTATATATTTATCAAAGGAACAATCGACCATGAAGATTTCACAATCATGAATATATATGCACCAAACACTGGTGCAGCAAACTTTATAAACACAATTCTCCAGGACCTCAAGACACAGATTATCCCCAGCACACTCATAGTAGGGGACTTCAATACCCCACTGAGCCCTTTGGACAGGTTAACTGGGCAAAGTATAAACAGAGAGACATCTGAACTGAATGATATGATACAACAAAAGGAGCTCACAGACATCTAGTAAATATTCCACCCAAATACCAGAGAATTCACTTTCTACTCAGCATCCCACAGAACATTTTCCAAACTTGACCACATATTAGGACACAGGAAAAAAACTCAACAAATACAAAAAGATTGAAATAATTTCTAAACATATGTGTCTATACCAAAGTAACCTACCATAACTATTAATGCTGTTTAAGTACCTATATATCTAATTGTTTGTGCTTCATTAGTAGGATTGAAAGGTTATTCTTGGACAGACTGTCAGCCCAAGAAAGGAAACAGCCAGAATTGACCAGAATCCAAGACAACATCTCCAGAGAGAGTGGACTGTTCTGCTTCTCACCCACCTGTGCCCCTTTTCTAAGCCCAGGGAATAATCTGCGGAAGAGGGGGCGTGGTAGAATGTAAGGGCTGCGATTGGGGTGAATGGTGAAACCACAGCAATGTAGTCTGGACCCTCATTTGATTAACCGGATTGAACAGACAACCCCTCACTCCCCGCTGGAAGGTGGGGCTGTGGGGGTTTGGGCACAACAGCCTGCAAATTGGTTTTACATGAAGGATGCTTGTACTCATGGATTATCACTTATAGCTAAAAAATGGAAAAAAAAAACTGAGAGATATGCAGGAGAGTCATGGCAGAATGCATGATCTCGGTTGGGGTGGGGGTGGGGGGGAAGGGAAGGGGAGATATGCCTGAACTGAATTGGAAAATGATGTATGAAATGCACAAAGCATCAATAAAAAAATGCTAAAAAAAAATTCGGTGCACCAGAAAAAAAAAAAAAAAAGAAATAATTTCATGCATTCTATCAGATCACAGTACAATAAAGCTCAATATCAACACCAGGATAAGCCCTACTATCTACAAGAACACATAGGGACTAAACAACACACTCCTGAATAATGAATAATTAAATAAAGAAATAAAGAAAGAAATAAAAGCATTCCTGGAACTGAATGACAATGATAATACAACACAACAAAACGTATGGGATACTTTAAAAGCAGTCCTATGAGGGAAGCCCTGGGTGCCTAGATTAGCAAAACAGGAAGAGCACAAATAAATGAACTAACACTGCAGCTAAAAATACTTGAGAGACAATGACAAATGAACCTTAAACTCAACAGACATGAAGAAATAACCAAAATCAGAGCAGAAATCGAAACAAAGAAAAAAATCAGAGCAGAAATAGAAACAAAGAAAACAATACAAAAAAAAATCAATGAATCCAAAACTTGGTTCTTTGAGAGAATAAACAAGATATGGACCTCTAGCTCAGT
This sequence comes from Rhizomys pruinosus, assembly GCA_009823505.1. Taxonomy (NCBI): domain Eukaryota; kingdom Metazoa; phylum Chordata; class Mammalia; order Rodentia; family Spalacidae; genus Rhizomys; species Rhizomys pruinosus. The sequence goes on along the minus strand of VZQC01014917.1, from coordinate 2,302,106 downwards.
TAACCAAAAGAAACAAAGAGCAACTCCAAATCAATAGAATCCATGATGAAAGGGGAGATATCACAACAGACAATGAAAAGATCCAGACAAATCATATGAGAATACTTCAAAAACCTATATTCTACTAAGTTTGAAAACCTAGGAGAAATGGATGAATATCTGAAGTCCTGGGAATCACCAAAGCTATACCAAGAAGTGATCGACAGCTTAAAGAGAACCATAGTATATGAAGAAATCGAAAATGTAATAGGAAACCTCCCAACTAAAAAAACCCAGGCCCAGATGGTTTCACGGCAGAATTCTATAAAACATTTCAAAAAGACTTAACAACCATTATTACTAAAACTGTTCAGAAGAATACGAGCAGTGGGAAATCTTCCAAATTCTTTCTGTGAAGCCAGCATCACTCTACTACCCAAACCAAGCAGAGACACAATCAAAAAAGAGAACTATAGAACCATAATTAATGAACACAGATGCAAAAATTCTCGACAAAATACTTGCAAACCACACACAGACCCACATCAAAAAGATCATCCATCATTACCAAATTAGATTCATACCAGATATGCAGGGATGGTTCAACATATGAAAATCAATAAATATCTTTTTTTCACATAAATTTATTTTTATTTTTTTAACAAATCTAGACCAATGTTTCTACCCATTCCCCCACCCCGCCAGAGCTCATGCATTCTGCCAAACATGCCTTTCATCTCTCTCCCAGTCTTTCTCAATATTCTCCATGAGGAAGATGACTGTTTTGAGCAGAAGTTCACTGTTTCAGTCAGTTCTTTGATGCAGTCCCCTCTATTGTTGTTGTTGTTGTTGTTGTTGTTGTTGTTTCCAATATCATAAAACACATAAATGGACTGAAAGATAAAATCCACATGATCATCTCAATTGATGCAGGAAAAGCCTTTGAGAAAATTCAATATCTCTTCATGCTTAAAATCCTAGAGGGAATTGGATTGGAGGGATCGTTCCTCAATGTAATCATGGCCATATACAGGAAACTCATAGCCAACATCATCCTAAATGGAGAAAAGACAAAAGCATTCAACTTAAAGGTAGGAACTTGGCAATACTGCCCCCTGTCACCACTTCTCTTCAATATAGTGTTTGAAACACTTGCTCAGGTAATAAGGCAAGAAAAGGAAATTAAATGAGTACTAATTAGAAAACAGGAAGTCAAGCTATCCCTTTTTGCTGATGATATTTTTGTTTACCTTAGGGATGCTAAAAACTCCACCAGAAAACTGCTAGAAATGATTAAGAGTTTCAGTAAAGTGGTAGGATACAATATTAACCTAGAAAAATCAGTAGCCTTTCTTTGCGCCAACAACAAGCTACTGAAGAAGAAATCCAGAGCTTCTCACTCACAATAACCTCAAAAACAATAAAATACCTAGTAACAAACCTAACCAAAGACACCAAAGATTTCTACAAATCCATTTTTATACGTCATTTTTCATTTCTGTTCAGGCATATTCCCCTATCCCTTCCCTCCACCCCACTGCTGGTGGGAATGTAAACTCATACAGCCACTATTGGAAGCAGTGTGGAGAAACCTTAGAACACTCAAAATGAGCTTGCCACCTCACCCAGCCATACCACTCCTGGGTATATACCCAAAAGACTCACCTCACCACAGTGATACATGCACAGCCATATTCATTGCAGCTCTTTTCTTTTTTTTTTTATTTATTTTTGTATGTGTATTAATGTACTGTCTGCATGCAGGTTTGTGCACCCGTGTCGTGCAATGCCGCGGATGTCAGAAGAGGGTCTCAGATTCCCCTGGAGCTGGAGTTTTCCTGGAATTGGAGATTCAGACGGCTCTTGGCCGCCATATGGGTGCTGGGGATCGAACCTGGGTCCTCTGTAAGAGTGGTCGGTGCTCTTAACCACTAGGCCATCTCTCCAGCCCCCATTGCAGCTCTTTTCACAATAGTGAAAAGAAGAGCTAGAATCAACCCAAGTGCTCCTCAACTGATGAATGGATAGAGAAAATGTGGTACATCTACATAATGGAGTTTTATCCAGTGGTAAAGATTACATCATGATTTTTATAGCTAAATGGATGGAACCAGAAGATATCAGATTAAGTGAAGTAACACAGTCCCAGAAAAATAAACGATGAATGGTATCCCTCATCTATGGTTGCTATTGCCAATTACCCCATTGTAAGGCAAACTGAGCATTGTTAATGATATATTCCTCATGCTATGAAAACAACTGTGCTCTTATATTGTGAATCCCCTAACAGGTTCTTGAACTAAGGTAGCATTTATTTTCAGAGTTAGGAATTTTTGGTATAAGGATGGAGGATATGTATGCATATTTTGGAGTAATATATATATAAGATCAAAGGAATGCAGAAAAAATTAGTTTGTCATGACATTCTGTCTAACCACAGTATTCATTTTATGGGAGTGCTTCTTAGTATTTCTTATACAAGGCTGCTTGAGCGTTTGTCCAAACCTTTTCTAAAATATTATAGAGTAGTTAAAAGTATTAGGCTGGTGTAACTTAGCCTTTTTGGATGCTTAACGACCATACTTAATGAATGTCCATACCAATTTGGCCAAAGGTCTTAAGGGATAACTTTGTTCCTTGGCCTCACAGGTCAACGAAGTCCCAGAGCACTATGCATGGGGGCATCTCTTGAAATGTCCTGCAAATGTGAGTCACCAATCTTCCTATGCAGGGAAGTCTTGGAGATCCACTAATGGGACTTCATCCAGTGTCTAGTCTATAAAGAGGAAAGTATGCTCATGCTCTAAAAAGGGAAACCTGGTCTAGCAAGACCTGAATTTGTCCTTGAGTGGATGTAACTGGTGATTAAACATCCAAAATGAGCCAAGGGCTCCCTCCCCCACCTCCAAAAATGTGAGTGACCCTTGAGGACAAGATCCTTAACTGACCTCAACAAAACAAAAACATTGGTTAATTTGGGCTAACTGTGTGGCCTTAAACATCCAAAAGGAAAGTATAACCAAAAATATATAAATAGTAAGGTCTGAGAAATTGTACTTCAGGTATAAAACTTGAGATCTTAGTAAAAAGACAAAAAGTAAAAAAAGAAAGAAAGAAAGAAAGAAAGAAAGAAAGAAAGGAAGAAAGGAAGAAAAACGAGCACAGCTGTTTTGCCTGTCTTACTGTCAAGTGCAGCTACCCTGTGGCTGCCACTGCTTTTGCCATCCTTCAAAGATGTGAGACACAGCTTTTCTTTTTTCTTTCTTTTTTTTTTTTGTGTGTCATTTTGAGACAGGGTCTCCCAGTAGCCCAGCTGTCCTGGATCTCACTCTGTAGACCAGCCTGGCCTTGAACTCACAAAGATCCACCTGCCTCTGCCTCCCAAGTGCTAGGATTAAAGGAGTGCACCACCATGCCTGGCTTGAGACACAGCTTTTCAACCTTCCAATATGGTTTGAAAACTCATGTCTTTCCAAGAAACCCCAATAGTAGTTCAGTCCACAAGTTGAATGTCTCAGCAGTCCCCATCTGGCACTGAAGGTTTGGAGGATTCTTGGATAGACTGCCATTGTTGGATTACCCAGGCTGTATCATGGAGACAAGTACAGGTAGCTCAAGACAGGACGCATTGCTTACTGGACCTCATTTGGTGACCATGGGAAGGGAAAACCCCAGTGTGAGACACAAGGGCAGAAGTGATGGTGGTTTGGGTTTGCCAAGGTGCAGCCTTCAAACGTGACATCTTTCAGCCTAATAAAGAAAAAAGTCATAAGCTGAAGATGCTAAAACCTATATGTGGCATCCATATGTGCATATTTTGTAATGATGTGTATTGGAAGGAATAAGAACAGCAACAACAATAACAGAAAGACTGCTTCAAAGACATGACTGAAATGGTGAACTTCTGCTAGAAACAGTAAACTTCTACATCAAGAATTTTCAGATAGAAAAAAGATGAAAAACATTTTCGGCAGAATGCATGAGTTCTGGTGGGGTGGGGAGGGCATAGTGAGGGGCACGGGTGAAGATTTTATTTGTAATTTTGTATGAAATGCACAGAGCTTCAATAAAAAATTGGCTTAAAAAAACCCTTTTAATCATTAGCTTTTTTGATCATACTGTAACTTTTGGTTAGGGTTAGATTTGAGTGCAAATAAAATTGATAATTCCATTTTCCTTTACTTGCTGAGATTTGAAACCCAGTAAGGAATATTACTAAAGGTCTAAACAGGGTTATAAATACATTTTCTTAATTTTCATCCCATTGCTCTGGCTTATACCCCACACCCAGTCACATATTTGGATTAAAAAGGTACAGATGCTGGGCATGGTGGTGCACACTTTTAATCCCAGCACTCGGGAGGCAGAGGCAGGCAGATCTCTGAGAGTTCAAGGCCAGCCTGGTCTACACAGCAAGTTCCTGGACAGCTAGGGCTGCAGACCCTGTCTCAAAAAGACCAAAAATAACAAACAAACAAACAAAAACAAAAAATGATACAGACAAGTAGTAGGTCACTTATGGCTACTGAAATATGTCTTTTATGTTTCTCTTTATTGTGCAATTGTTACTTTTGATATTTCTTTTGCCCATAACAAAATAATTTAGCTCAAGAGAAGCTAGGTTTTATTGTATACCTCCTTAAACCAGAGGTATACAATCTAGAGGAAGACAATATCAGAGAGGATGGTTTGAATGCTGTTCAGCTTATTTCCTGTTGATAGGCATGTGATACAGCTCCTCCCTTTTGAAAAACTAAATCAGGATATGAGGGTCTGAGAAAGAAAGGACGCTGCTTCTGTTTACAGCAGAAGAGCCTTCATTGGGATGGACTTAAAAATTGTTTTAAATCTGTTTTGTGGGTTATGTCTGCTCAACATATGATGTTAAATCTCTTCCAGTCAATGCTTTTTCAAGGTGGCTTGGGTTGTTGATCAAGCTTTATCTAATTACCAGTAATTAAAGGTATCAGTATGGCACAACCCACCTTCTTGGATGGTTAATAAACTTACTTAAAAGCCCATACAAATCTGGTCAAAGGAACTTAAGGGACAGTTCTGTTCCTTGTACTCTAAGTTCAACTAAGTTCTAGGGAACCATGACCTATAATTGTAATGAGTCACTGGTCTACTTATTCAGAGAAGCCATGGAGGCAACATAGGGACCCCAAACCAGTGTCCAGTCTATAAAGAGGAAGGTCAGCACAGAGGAAAAGTGTCCTCTTTCTTTGAAAAGGAAGCTTGGTGAAGCCAGACCACCTAACTTAATCATCATGTAAATGGAATTGGTAAAAAAAAAAAAAAAAAGCCAAAGGAGACAGGGCCTCCTCCCCAAACCTTAGTGACCCCAGAAGATCATATCCTCAATTGACCTTGAAAAAAACTTGATTAATCTGGGACAGCTGTATGATCTTAAACGCCCAAAAGGAAAGTATAAACAAAGATGAAATTTATCACTATATTCCTTTTAAACCCAAGAAATTGTGCTTCCCAGACATTAGGCTTAAAAGTTCATATCAGATGTTGTTTAGAAAATTCTAAGATTTTTCTCCATGAGAAAATATTACTCATGTATAGAACTTCAGCTCTTGGCCATGTTCATCAATGCAGTGCCACCTGCAGTCAAAAAGGGCAAGTCCACTATTGTCAACATTAAATGATGACTAAACTTCCTCTCTCTGTTTAGAAGCCATTTAAGTTGGACCTCACACTGTGACTGTAGCTACTTCAACAGCTATTAACATGCCTGCAAGTCTAGCCATCATGGCCAAATAAGAAATAAAAAGAAACCCAATAAATGGATGCTTTTGAAAGCCCTCATCAATACTTTAAAATAAACATTTAAATTTCACTGTGTTCTGATCTCTCCCAGGTCCCTGCTCAAAACATGTGCCTATCTACTCTTGTCTTTACTTCTCCTTCACAGGCAAAAGTGAAGAACTCAATTTTTCATAATATCTGGCCTTTTGGGGCCCTTTAGATAGATCTACTAAAGATAGATCTACTGTCCCTGTTCAGCATTGAAGAAGCTAAAGCAGTTAGTGCCCTAAGTCCCTATTGGGAATTAAGGTTATCTCTTCAGAAGGAAGAATAATATATTAGTAAATGGGTTAATTCAAATAAAATGCTGGTCAAACAGATTAAATATAAATATTGAGACATGATGAATCAATGATTGGACTCATAGGTCCTAGAACCAGTGGGGAAAGTGATGGTGTCCACAGCCTAGGTAACTCGATTTTGTTTTAGTGACTGAATTTAGTGATCAAACTCTGGCCAGAAAAACAAGTCCAGAAAGAGCCAGTTGGTTATCTTGACATTTGTGAACTGCCACCCATCTTATCTTTGGTAAATGTTTTACAATTGCCTGCAGCCTATCCACTGCTTATCTTAGCATTTGTGTTCCTGCAGCAGGTAGGAACTGATGTTTTAGTTAGTTTGTCTGACTGGAATTTCTCAAAAAAAAAATGCACCAGGATATGGTATTTGCCTTTATAAGTGTAATCTGGCCCTAAGTTGACTAGCCAACAGCTGTACCCTAAGTCCCAATCTGGGGTGTAGTTCCTGGACAGCTCAAATTAAAACTAATTTCGCTAATTGGAACATGGAGTCTGTGTGCTCTTTTCTCCCAGTGTTCTCAACACCCCAACAGTGGCTTTCATTCTCTGCTCTTCCTAAGATTCTGGGAACTCTCGTTTATGAGTTAATGTTTTCAAGCAGAATCTAGGTAAGATTCATTCTATTATTTGTAATTACAAATTCTATCAAAATATTTTCTCTGGGAAGGAGAGAGATGGCTGAGTTTTAGAGCACTGGCTGCTTTTCCAGAGGACTGGGTTCGGTTTCCAGCACCCACATGACAGCTAACAACCATCTTGTAACTCATGTTAGAAGGACTCTGACACCTTCTTCTGGCCTCCATGGGAATTTCAGGCACATGGGAATTTTGCCTGGATGTAGGTATATTTACCTACATCCAGGCAAAACAGTCATATGCATAGAAATAAAAAACTAAATAAAAAATACTTTCTCATTGCTCATCTATCATTTAGGGATCCTGTGAGTCCAGCAAACATGCCATATAAGGTGCTGATTGTATAATGGAAGTAGAAAAACACAAAAAAAATGGTTGCCAGAAGCTCCTACAAAGTAACAGTAATAAAATCCTTAGTACCTTTGCTAAGAACTTTGGAGTAGGAAGGGCCAGGAAATAAGAAATAGAAATAGGGAGGTAAACAGGAATCTTCCCTGCCCCTGCACTTACCCAGGATTGAAATCCCTGTTTTCCAAAAGTACCACATTCTTGTAACCTTTGCCACCATACCTGTAAACCTTTTACTTAATTGTCCCATGTGCATGTGATATTTGCCTTTGCTTGCATTCCTCACATATGAGTATAAATGTCCCCAAAAAACTTGTGCAAAAAGCTGACTCCTTTATGGAAGTCTCCCACTCCTCACCTGGATTTGGCTTTGGTCTCATGATTTTCTGTAACAATTGTCCTCCGGAGTTCCCTGAGGCATGAGACCCTGTTAGCTGGCCCACACACAAGTTTCTTGGGCTGGAGTAGCAATAATGTGACAACCAGAACAGGTTTCAAAAAGGAACACAGATGGATTGGATTCTTAAAAATATGTACTGGACATTTTGACAGGCATTCCAAGTAGGTGTGATGATTGTCTCATCTAGGGAACTGGAAGAGACTCAGGTTTCCAGGAGCACTGCACTGAGTGCTTCTTGCCCAACTAACACTATTCTAGGCTCAGGACATGTGCTATCTTATTTAATCTCAATAGTCCTAAGAAATAGAACCAGGGCTGGAGAAATGGCTCAGTGGTTAAAAGCACTGGTTGCTTTTGCAGGAACCTAGGTTCAGTTCCCAAGAGCCACATGGTGGTTAACAACTGTCTGTAACTAACTACAGTTCCAGGGGATCTGACACCCTCTTCTGACCTCTGAAGGCATGGCACAAAATGGGTGTACTTACATACATGCAAGCAATATACTCATACACATAAAATGAAAGTAATAAAATATAAAAAAGTAGAATAATATTCTCGTTGTAGTGATAAGAGCCAGGGTCATTTGGCTGGTAGTCTGTGGAACTCAGAAAGGGGGAAAAGATGATGGGTAGAAGGAGAGAGACATCTCAATGACCACCATTCTTTTAAATTCATGATGAATGTTCAGCCACCAATATCCCTTTTCAGTAGATCCTTCTGAAGGAGATGGTGATGAGACAGGACCTAATGGGACTGCACGGCTGATATGCTTTAACTTAACCTGACAGAATGAGATAAACAAATTGGGGGATCTGATCACTAGGTCACAGCCACAGGAGAGTACTTCATCCTCTCAAACTTAGTTTGTTCTTCAGGCCTAGGGACTGATGATTACAGAGTTGTGTCCACAGTTTAGTTATAAAGAGCTCCCAAAGCCAAGCTTTGTCCTGGTTGTTTTGCAGAATGCTTATATTGAGAGAATAAATGGGTTTATGTCATCTGCAGTGGGTCTTGACTTGGCTGACTCTTGCTGTGCATTGTTTGTTTGTACCAGATTACATCATCCACACACACTGAGCAGGAGATAGGGCTTGTGTTATTGTTGTTTAAAAGTTTGTTTAAAAGTTTGCCTTTTGTCGTGCATGGTGGAGCACACCTTTAATCCTAGCACTTGGGAGGCAGAGGCAGGTGGATCTTTGTGAGTTCAAGGCCAGCCTGGCCTACAGAGTGAGTTCCAGGACAGTTGGGGCTACAGGGAGACCCTGTCTCAAAAAGACCAAAAAAAAAAGTTTGCCTTTTGCTGGGCGTGGTGGCACACGCCTTTAATCCTAGCACTCGGGAGGCAGAGACAGGTGGATCTTTGTAAGTTCAAGGCCAGCCTGGTCTACAGAGTGAGTTCCAGGACAGTTGGGGCTACAGGGAGACCCTGTCTTGACCAAAAAAAAAAGTTTGCCTTTTAGGCACTGAGGAGACGGCACAGTAGGTAGAGTGCCTGCTGTGCAAGCATGAAGACCTGAGTCCCCTCCCCAACACCAATACAGAAGTCCTGGCATGATGACGCCTACTTTTGATCCCAGAGTTGGAAAGGAGGAGACAGGTGGATCCTTGGTGTCTCCAACCAGTCAGCCTCATGCTATGGTGATCCTCAGACCAGGAAGAGATCCTGTCTCAAAAAACAAGGTGGACTGCTCCTGAGGAGCAACACCCAAGGCTGTTCTCTTGATTTTAAGTACACACACACACACACACACACACACACACACACACACACTGAAAAGTTTGCTTTTTTGGAGCAGTGGTTGCAATTCTGGTTCCAGACAAGAAACATTAGGATTACCTGGAAACAGTAGATACCCAAATCCTCAGCCCTGTCCCAGAATGACTGACTAAAACAAAGCAGTGAGGAAGATGAGGTCTAGCAGTCTGTGTCTGAAATATTAAGTCGTGCTGAGACTCGTTCAAGTTTGAAAACCACTGGTTTAGAGTCAAGGTTAGGTACAAATTCCTAGGTCTTTTCTTGGTATAGCAGCTTTATTGAGCTATAATTCATATACCAGAAAATCATTCCTCTAGGGTGTATAAAATTCCATGATTTTAGCATATTACAATTGTTCACTCATGTCCACATCCCCTTGTAAAATATGATCATTGTTTCCCAAAGAACCAATGCCCACTAATAGACACCCCTGTTTCTCCCAGACTGTACACCACCTCTAGACCATCACTAATTTGTTGCTTTCTTTGTACATTTACCTAGTATGAGTGTTTCATGTAAATAACATTATTCTTTACCTGGCCTTTTGTGACTAGAATTTTCTACTTGGAGTGATGATTTCAAGATTCACAAGTATTGTAGCATGAATCTTTTATGGGCCCAAACAATATTCCATTGTATGGATATACCATATATTTATTTTCTCATTTGAATTTAAATTAGCTCTGTAGCACAAGGATATATCTTCCTTGTTTTAAAAGATCTGTGTGAAAATTTCAACTTTGTACAATCATTGTATGAATTATTTTCCATTACCAAAAGGATCAGGAATAACATGAAGGTTCCAATGAGAAGAGTTTTGATCTCTGAAAGATGTGTGATTTGTAGGTGACTTTAAATGTGACCTGGATCACCACTAAAGTACATCAAATGAGCATGTGGGATTTAATCTGATACTTGCATTAGTTCTTCATTTTGACCTTTAGCATGGGTCTCTCTCCTCCTGGGTTCTGTGGGCTGGTGTCCAGCCACTACTCAGCTCCAGGTGCTTGTGTGGAGTTTATGCATGGGAGACGTGTCATGGCATAGTAATTCTTGACCCTTCTTATATCCATCAGTTCCACGGTGGCATCAAATGTTTGCTCAACTAGTACAATGATATTGGCTTCAATGCTGTTTTCTGTAACATATCAATAATGATATTTGAAGCTTCTGGTGTGGAGCCCTGCCTGTTTGTGCCCTACAGGTGGGCAGGACATTCCAAACTAAGGCATGTATGGAGATTTGGATTTTGTGTGCCCTGGAGGGGGGGTATTTTAAAATAAAACTGTCTTCAAGAAAGCTTTGTATGAATCTGTTCTTAAATTTCTTCATCAATGAGATTAAGAACCCTAAAAGTATGACCCCAATTTCCTCTGTATCATAACATATGGTAAGGGGTCTGTCCTGGAATTATTGGTAATGGACATGACACTTCAGTGTGGTTCTGCATTTTAGAGAGTTGTGGTATTAGGAACTGTAGACAGTCCCCCAGGCCTGCTGGGGAATTTCAGGGTCTGACCATGAAGGAACAGGGGTGAGAGGCACAGAGTCAAAACACAGACCCTGGGAGTCGGGTGAATGCAGACAGAGGGTGAGCTGTCAAGGATTCATTTATTGAGGGCAGGGTAAGGGGTTATGTACTGTTTGCATTCCTGCTCTCCTCTTCTCACCTTGTGATTGGCCCAGGTCTGCAACTCTGCTTGTATGGTCTCACCTGCCTAGGGCAGGTTAGGTGATGAGGCACAAGCTCTGCACATGCATAATTCTCAGCATACTGGCTACTACATTTCCATCCTTTGTATTTAATTTTGTGTGAGGAGTGGTCCAGTGGTAGCTCAGGTGCTATGCCCAAACCTTGTTGACCCCACCTCTGGCATTCCAACATTTGACTGCATCTGTCTTAGGGTTGCCCTGGTTTTGCAGGGTCTTACCCATCTTTAACTGGCCAGCCACCAAGGGAAGAGGCCAGGAGTGGTACCACAGCAGGGAGAGACAAGCTCATTCCCATGAATTGTGGATAGATGAGAGCCAGATGCGAATCACCTCATCGGAAGTGGCACATGCAGAGTCCCTATTGACCATTGCTGAGAGGACCTGGGCTGTTGTTTTGTTGACCTGGCATTGGCTGTGGGCAAAGTGAAATAGACACCTGAAGAGAAAAGGGGTAGAGTAGGGCCAGGAGATAGAAGATGCCCCAGGTGACCAATGTAGCAGGATCAAAAATGGTATGAAATACACAAAGCATCAATAAAAAAAAAAACCCACACACAAAAAAATGGACTTTAGCTTAGGCCACACCTGAGAAACAAAGCTAGTATCAAAGGCTATGACCTTTGGGCAGGCAGAGTTAAGGGAGATAATTTGAGAACCAAGGGTCAAGGTGTAGTTAATAAACTGTTGTGACCAGGGGCCTTTAATAATGTCACCAAGTTTATGATGTAGACATGTAATATTGAGGACTTGGTAGGGGGTCAGGCAGAATGAGGAAAACCTGGGGTCACAACTCATCTCTCCCCCTCATTATGTGGCCTTCAAATCCTTGAAGGAAGTTCACAAGAGTGAACCACAGTTGGTGTTTCCAAAATGGAATGATCTCTGCTAGAGGGGCTGTATTGGGTCCTTAGCACCATGATTTTAATGGAATTTACCTACTGGTCAATAAACCTGACAAGTGAGTTAAGGATGCATGTGCCACAAGTCAGAGCAACCAGAAGTCCAATGCAGATCCAGGAAGTCCTCAGCTCTCAGCTGAGAAAGAAACTGGCTCTTTGAGGGGTCTTGACCCTAAACTGCCTAGACAATTTTTAGCCCCTATTTTTATCACGTTACCCTCTGAGGAGGTTACCCCAATTGCCAAGAGGGAATTGGGGTGCTGACCACTCTGACTTCTTCCATGATGAAAAGGGGCATAGGAGGTGGCAACTGGGGTACCCCTGCTCAGTGGATCTATCTGAAAGACCCCAAAAAGTATAGTTACGAGAGAACAAAATCCTTGACTAGGGCCTGTGAAGGCGAGAGATGCCAAGTACATTTTCTAGGCGGGGAACCAAGAGAGGAACGGGGTGAATTAAAAAAAAAAAAACCAAAAACTTAAAAGTCCATTAGAATTTCTCAATCAGGGGTTCCAAAGCATCCATTATTGGGCTTATTTTGTTCATTTGTCCATGATATCTGGACTCAACATCTGCTTTCCAGGAAATTTCAATAGTCATGGTGGGTGTGTGTGAGTTTTCCCTTCAGTAGTTGCTTAAATAGAGAGAAGAAACTTTGTTATTTGGTAAGAACAAATCTCATATGACTTTAAATGACTTAAAATCTAGTGTTTGGAGACACAATCTCTCAGACTTTAAAGGAAATATATTGATTACTTATCTTTCGGTTATACTTTTCTCTTGGTCCATACAGTTAGCCCAGATTAACCAACTTTTGTTTTCGGCCAAATTGGTATGGGCATTATTTATGGTGGTTATCCATACAGAAAGGCTAAGTTACACTAGCCTAACACCTTTAATTACTGTATAATATTCTAGATAGGGCTTGGACAAAAGTTCAAGCAGCCTTGTATAATACTGACTGGAGGAGGGACTTAACACCATGGCTTAAGGAATTAAACAATTTTAGGCTTATTTGAAATATAAAACTGTTTAGTATAATTACTACAAAAAGGAACAATCTTTTTCATTTTCAGACCCTTTATCCTGATTTATAGTTTTCCCAGAAAGACAGGAGTTGTAAGACATACCAGAAGACAGGAAATAAACTGATAAGGATTACCAAGTCCATCCAAACTGTCTTCTTTTGGTATGTAGTTGGTTCAGGAAGATAGAATCTAGCTTTTTGAGCCAAATTATCTGGTTAGGTTAAGGGAAATAGCAAAAGAAACTCTTGCAAGAAACATAAAGTACATTTTTCAGTAGCCAAAGGTAACCCACCATTTGCCTGTGCCCATTTAATCCAAACCTGTAACAGGGAGTCAGGTTCAAGCCAGGAGAGGACTGAAAATTAACAACTCTGTATATTCACAATCCTATTCAGGCCACTAAGTAAACTAGCTTGAGTGTTTATACCAATTTAACTTAATACAGGTATCTTATCATTTTACTAAACCTTGAAGTGCCATGTGATATGCATATAAAGCTTGGACAAAAACCGAACACTCTTGAACAAACCTTGACTAGATATACATTTTGACTTTTAAACTAGTTGACTGAACCTTACAAATTTAAGCTTATTTATATAGTGTCCTTTTTACCTGCCACAACAAACCTACTCAGACTTTTATCACTTGTATAAACCTTTTCATCATCTTTACATAAATCCTTACTAAAAATAACTTTTTAACATTTTCCACCTTTTTATATCCTTTTATTACCTTGAGACATAACATTTATAAACAGATTGATCCTTAATTGTGCAGATTTACTAAGTAATTAATACTTATTTTCCATGTAATGAGATAGGGCAGTCATCTCAAATACACTAGTATGAACTGTGAGATGTTCATGCCAACTTGGGAGCAGCTTTTGAATGACCAATTTTCTTTGAGTGCTTAGAGGTAGTTTACCTAGGCCTGGCAAATGTCCCCACATGTGTAACATGTGGAAATAAATTGCACCCTAGAACAGAAGTGATTATTTCTTAAAATGAATTTAAAATATAAGGACCAAGGACCATAGTGTAATTTAACAGTTTTAGCTCACATGACAGTTTACTTGTAAACAGCTCCATCAGCACCCTGATGAAAACTCTAAATTAGAGATGAAAACTTAAATCAGAGGAAAATATGACTCTTAAGTTTATAGCAGTCAACATAACATTTTAAAATTCACAGGAGGTCACCTTCTCAGATAAGCCTGCTGGAGTCTGGATCTAGAGTCTGGTGTGGGATCCTTGAGCCCCTACTCTATGGCCTGTCACAGCCATTGGTCTCTGATTTGTACAAAAAGCAATATAAAAATCACCTAGAAATCTTGGCTGTGCTAGGATTGAAGGCATGCTAGGATTAAAGGTGAGGCCCCACACCTGGCTGGGGAACTTCCAGGAGTGGCCAGACCACCCTGGAGGCAAGAAACAGGGCTGGCCCAAGCCATTCTGGTATCAGTTCTCCACCCAAACCAGACCAAGATATCCACAAGCCTTTGTCTCTTGAGTGCTGGAAGAGAGTTTGGAAAGATTATTTTTTAGAGTACCCAAGTTATATCACTAAAATATTTTATATTTCTGATTAGGCATGTCAGAATAAGATTTTACCAAGTTTGAGAGCTTAAGCCACTTACACCCTCCAAATAGGTTCTTATCCATAAGCTGAACTGAGGTTCCATAGTATAAAAAGACTGGAACACACACATTCAAAACATCAGGAGCCTGGGGCAAGAGGGCTGCCTCTGTCATCTTTTTATTTTTTTTTTTTTTTGCTGATTTTTTTTTATTCATGCTTTTTGTATTTCATACATCATTTTCCAATTCAGTTCAGGCATATATCCCTTCCCTTTCCCCACCCCACCCCTATCCATCCCAGATCATGCAATCTGCCGTAAGTTTTCTGCATCTTTCTCTGCCTTTTTTTTTGTTTTGTTTTTTCATTTTTTAACAATAAGTGATAATTTGTGAGTACAAGCATCCTTCATGTAAAACCAATTGCAAGCAGTTGTGCCCAAACCCCACAGCTCATGGGTCCCACCCATCCACAGGGGGGCTTGTATGTTCAGTCAAGGTTGATCAAATGAGTGTAGTCTATATTGTTGTAGTTTTCACCATTCACCCCAATCGAAGCCCTTACATTCTACCACGCCCCCTCTTCCGCAGTTGTTCCCTAGGCTTAGAAAAGGGGGCACAGGTGGATGAGAAGCAAAACACTCTACTTCTCTGGAGCTGATGTCTTGGTCTCTAGTCATTTCTGGCTGTTTTCTGTTCTTTTTTTTTTCACATAATTTTATTTATTTTTTAACAAATCTAGACCCGTGTTCCCGCTCATTCCCCCACCCCGCCAGAGCTCGTGCATTCTGCCAAACATGCTTCCATCTCTTAGTCTTTCTCAATATTTTCCATGGGGAAAGTTGACTGTTTGAGCAGAAGTTCACTGTTTCAGTCAGTTCTTTGATGCAGTATTTTCTGTTGTTGTTGTGTTTCCAAAATGCATTATGCCCAACTGCTTTGTACAAAGGCTCAGGGGCCTACACAAGAAATACTTACAACTGGTAATTGGCTAGCATCCACAGATGAGGGATACCATGCATCGTTTGTTTTTCTGGGACTGTTTTACTTCACTCAGCATGATGTCCCTCTAGCCTCAGCCATTTCCTGCAAAGCTCTGATGTCGTCTTTTTATTGCTGCATAGATTCCATTGTGTAGGTGTACCACATTTCTATCCACTCGTCTGCTGAGGGCATTTAGGTTGGTTCCAGCTCCTTGCTATGTGAAGAGAGCTGCAATAAACATGCCGTGCATGCTATCTCTGTGGTGGCGTAAGTCTTGTGGGTTATGCCCAGGAGTGGTATGGCTGGGTCGGTGGCAAGTTCATTCCAAGTCTTCCAAGGTTCTCCACATTGCCTTTCCATAGTGGCTGTACAAGTTTACATTCCCACCAGCAGTGGATGAGTGTTCCCCTTTCCCCACACCTCTCAGCACTTGGTATCATTTGTTTTCTTGATCCTAGCCAGTCTTATTGGAGTAAGATGAATATCTTAAAGTGGTTTCATTTGCATTTCCTTAATGATTAGTGATGTTGAGCAGTTCTGAGGTGTTTCTCAGACATCTATCTTTCCTCGCTGTGAAGTCCTTGTCACAGTTCTTTGCTCACTACATTTGAGCGGGTCATTTGTTTTCTTTTTCTTTGTTTTTGAGTAGTTTATTATATCTGGAAATCAATGCTTTGTCAGATTATCTGCAGTGAAGGTTTCCTCCCCCTTCTGTGGGATTTCTCTTCACTTCCTTGATTGTTTTCTTTTGATGTACAGAAGCTTTTGAGTTTGATGAGGTCCCATTTGTCTAATTGTCGACCTTAATTCTTGTGCAGCTGCTGTCTGATTTAGGAAGTCTTTTCCTACGCCTATCTTGTAGTCTGCTGCCAACTTTTTCTTCTATCACACTTCAGAGTTTGGGGTTTCATCTTGAGTCTTTAATCCATTGGAGTTGACTTTTGTACAGGGTTTAGAGGTAGGGGTTTAATTTCATTCTTCTACAAGTGGTGATCCATTTGCCACACAATTGCTGGAGATGCTGTCTTTTCTCCATTGTGGTTTCTTGGCCCCTTGTAAATATGAGATGGCTGAAATGTTATGGCTCAGATTTGATCGGTTTTGTTTCATTGGTCAACAGGTCTGTTTTTGTGCCAGTACCAGGCTGTTTTTATGATATAGCCCTGTGTATAGTTTAAATCTGGTATAAAGATCCCCCTGTAGTCTTTTCACTAGGTTGATTTAGCTATTTGGGGTCTTTTGTTTTTCCATATGAATTAAGACTTTTTTTCCAAGCTGTGAAGAAACTTGGGGATTTTGATTGGATTGCATTAAATCTATACAAGATTTGTGTAAAATGGACATTTTTACAATGTTAATTTCCCAATCCATGAGCATGGGAGGTTTTTTCCATTTTCTGAGTGTCTTCTTCAATTTCTTTCTTTAAGGGTTTAAAATTTTTGTTGTAGAGTCTTTGGTATCTTTGGTTAGGTTTGTTCCTAGGTATCTTATTGTTTTGAGGCGTATTGTGAGTGGGAAGGTCTCTTTGAATTCTTCTTCAGTGCTTGTGTTGGTGTAAAGGGGCCATTGATTTTCTAAGGTTAATTTGTATCCTGCCACTTTGCTGAAGCTTTAATCGTTTCTAGGAGTTTTCTGGTGGAGTTTTGGCATCCTTTAGTTAACAATACATATCCATCAGCAAATAGGGATAGTTTGACTTCCTCTTTTTCCAATTAGTACTCTTTAATATCCTTTTCTTGCTTATTTGCTCTAGCAAGTGTTTCAAGCACTATGTTGAAGAGGAGTGGTGATAGGGGCAGCCTTGCCGGGCCTACCTTTAAAGGGAATGTTTTCTGTCATTTCCCCATTTAGGATGATATTGGCTGTGGGTTTCCTGTATATGGCTTTGATTACATTGAGGAATGTATCCCTCCAACCAATTCCTTCTAGGACTTTAAGCATGAAAGGGATGCTGATTTTGTCAAAGGCTTTTCAGCATCAATTGAATGATGGTGTGGTTTTGTCTTTGATTCCATTTAGTGTTTGATGATGTTATTGATTTTCGTTAGTTGAACCATCCCTGCATCTCTGGTATGAATCCAACTTTGGTCATGATGGATGATCTTCTTGATGTGGGTCTGTATGCGATTTGCCAGTATTCTGTTTAGAATTTGGCATCTGTGTTCATGAGGAGATGGGTCTATAATTCTCCTTTTTAGTTGGATCTTTGCCCGGTTTTGGTAATAGAGTGATGTTGGCTTCGTAGAAGGAATTTGGAGAATTCCCTCTGATTGTTTATTCTAAACAGTTTCAGAATAAATAGTTGTAGGTCTTTTTGAAATGTTTTATAGAATTCTGCTGTGAAACCATCTGGGCTTGGGCTTTTTTTAGTCGGCTTCTTACTAATCCTCTATTTCTTCATATGTTATGGGTCTGTTTAGCTCTGGTCCTCCTCTTGGCCCAAGCTTTGGTGATTCCCAGGATTTCATTATTCTTCCATTTCTTCTAGATTTTCAAACTTGGTAGAATAAGGTTGTAATATTCCATTTAATTTTTTTGTCTTTTTCCCTTGTCCGTTGTGATATTTCCCTTTTCATCACAGATTGTATTGATTTGGGCTGTTTCTCTCTTTCTTTTTGTTAACTGGGCTAGAGGGCTGTCTCATCTGTTTTATTCCTTCAAAGAACCAACTTTTGGCTTCATTGATTTTTTTGTATTGTTTTCTTTGTTTCCATTTCATTGATTCTGCTCTGATTTTGATATTTTCTGTCTTGCGTTAGGTTCATTCATGTTGTGCCTCTCCAGTGCTTTTAGTGTAGTGTTAGATCATTCACTTGTGCTCTTTCGCTGTTTTATCGTATGCGCACCCAGGGCTATAATTCCCTCTAGGACTACTTTTAAGGTATCTCCAATGTTTTGTTGTGTTGTATTGTCATGTCATCAGTTCCAGGAATGTTTTTATTTCTTTCTTTATCTCTTCCTTGACCAATCATTATTCAAGAAGTGTGTTGTTTAGTCTCCATGTGTTCTTGTAGGCAGGAGGCTTGTCCTGGTGTTGATGTTGCCCTGCTTCATTGCCATGTGGTCTGACAGGATTGCATGAAATTATTCAATCTTTGGAGAATGTTTCGTGGAGTGCTGGTAGAAAGTGTATCTCTGGTATTAGGATGGACATGTATGGTAGAGGTCTATGAGGTCCTGTTGGTGTATCATATCGTCAGTCTCAGATGTTCTCTCGTTTTTTTCTTTGTCCTGTTGAATTCCAAAGGACTCAGTGGGGTATTGAAGTCTCCCACTATGAGTGTGCTGGGTTAGTCTGTGGACTTGTGGTCCTGGAGAATTGTCTTTATAAAGTTTTGTGCACCAGAATTTGGGGCACTATATGTTCATAATTGTGAAATCTTCTTGGGGATTGTCCTTTGATGAAAATTAATGGCCTTCTTGTCTCCTTCTGACTTTCTTTTACTTTGAAGTCTATTTTATCCTGATATTAAAATAGCAACACCTGCTTTCTTTGTACCATTGGTGAATATTTTTTCCATCCTTCACTTTAAGGGTGCCTGTCTTGAAGGTAAGATGTGTTCTTGTAGACAGCATATCGATGGATTCTAGTTTTCCTAATCCCAGCTCCCAGTCTGTTTCTTGATGGGAATTTAGTCCATTAATATTTAAGGTTATGACTGATAGGTTTCGGTGTTGTTCTCTTTGCTTATTATCCATCTGCGGTTTTGACATCTTTAGTTTCTCTACTTTTCTGCCGTTGTTTTATGAGCTTTTCTCCTTCTAGAGCCTGGGGTTGGTTGCTCCTTCTTCTGTTCTTTGATTGATTCAAATATTCTCTGAAGTTGTTTTTCCGTAAGATAGTGTCTTTCAAGTTGTTTATGTCATGGAAGGATTTTCCTCTCTCCTTTTCCACTATGATGACATTTTCGCTGGGTTTTCTAGCCTAACCCGGGCGGCATCCATTGTCCCTCAACACTGGGAATGCTTGCTCAACGTTCTTCTTGCCTTCATCGTTTGCCATGAGAAGTCCGTTTTTATTCTGATAGGTTTCCCCTTAATAGTCACTTGTTGTTTTTCTCACTTTCGCTTTAAGAAATTTTGTTTTGGGTGCTTAGCATTTTAACTATGATGGGCGTGGAGAATTTCTTTTCTGATCTGTCAATTTTGAGCAATCCTGTGTGCTATACTTTGTATTAGGTCATTTGAGTTGTCCCTTTATTTAGTTTGGGAGTAATCTTTCATATTCTCGTTGAAGGATTCCTGCATGACCTTTCTCTCTGTGGATTCTTCTCCTTCCCTCTATACCTATGATTGTGAGATGCGCTCTCCTAGACCTCCTTTTCATTAGTGTCCCACAGCTCCTGGCTGTTCTGTTTTTGTGTATTTTTACATTCTTCATAATCTTCCCTTCGAGGTCTCTTAGTCGCCTCTGGCTATCCTTCACCGCGTCTGATTATACTTGTTTCTGCTTCCTCCATTCTGCTTCTGGGCTTTTTTCATTCCTTTCCACTAGATCGGATGAGTGTTTGTTTTCCTTATTTCCTCTCCTCGTCTCTGACTTTTCTTTAGTGTTTTTATTTCTTTTTTTTTTTTTTTTTTTTTTTTTTTTTTTTTTTTTTTTTTTTTTTTTTTTTTTTTTTTCTTGGTTTTCTTTTTTCTTCAGCATGGGGATCTTTTCAGTGATTTCACTTCCTTCTGGAGCTTGTTCATTCTCTCTCTCTTGGGTCCTCATTCTCTTTCTTAGTCTTTAATTTGTGCTTTATGATCTTGTAGTTCTTAAGTATGTTCCCAATGGTGTTTCTGATGTCTGTGTTCACTGGGGCATCCCGGAGGGATCCCACTGCAGGAGTCATCCATACGTTTGGTAAAGCTTGGCATGGGATAATCCTGCCCCTTTACAGGGTAGTCTCTTCTTCGTGATCCTGGCATATTGGGCTTCTCCTTGCCTGTATTCCGGTGTGAGTCCTAAGTGCCTCTTTACTGTGTTGAAGGGTGCTTTGCTTGCCTCTTCCAGATCCTTCTTCGTAATCTCAGTTGGGGGGGGCTCTTCAGCCCGCGCACCTGCCGCTGGGCTCAAGAGATCTCAAATCTCAAGAGTCACACAAGCGTGCCTTTAATACCGGCTGGGAGGATAACTCCGCCCCCACAGCCACTAGATCTAATCAAGCCAAAGACCACACCTTTAATCCCAGCTGGGAGTTTAACTCCAACCTCACAGCCACAAAGGCCAATCAAACCAAAGACAGCAGGACCAAAGGATCAACAATCAGCTCACCAAGACACCCAGTTCCTACCTGTCTCCCCCTCTTCCTGCCGCTGGGCTCAGGAGATCTCAAATCATGCTCTGTCATCTTAAAGTGATCACAATTATTATTTTTTTTTGTATTTTTTGAGACAGGGTCTCCCTGTAGCTCTGGCTGTCCTGGAGATCAGGCTGGCTTTGTAATTACAAAGATCTGCTTGCCTCTGCCTCCTAAGTGGCTAGGATTAAAGGTGTGTGCCACCACGCGTGGCTAGGAGACTAAAAGCATGGAGTGAGGTACAGTTTTCATGAATTTGATTCACCCAGTTCTCTGAGACCAAGTCTTCCTCAACACAAACACACAGCCTGCCCTTTAGATCAGCAAGGAGTGCACAGACCCAGAGAGGTCGGTCCCTTTTCCTCCCATGGGGAAAAAGGGAGGGAGGGAAACAGGCTCAAAAATTCTTGCAGAAACAACGGAGCCCAAAAGCTGTTCCAGACTGCTCTCCCTCACCCCTTGCAGGCAAGAGCCTATAATGCACCCCTGGAAGCAATGCAGCACCTCAACTGACCCAGGTGCCAGACCCCAAAATGGGTCTCTAGCAGACACTGAAAGGTTGCCACTTGGGCACTTCAGAGAGCTCAGGAATTCCCCAAGCTCTAAAGACCTCCTCCCAGGCCAGACCAGGATTCCTAACTAACTGCTGATGCAAATTTTATTAGCTAGTAAGTGGCAGATTATCTCTGATCATTTGAGATAGCAGCTGTGTGGAGGAAACACACCAAAGCAGACCAGATGGACTGACCTTGAGTTCACAAAGAACTGCCTGTCTCAGCCTCTCAAGGACTGGGACTAAAGGTGTGTGGCACCACACCTGGTCCAAGAATTCATTCCCAGTCATGAAGGCTAGTTCATGTTAAATCAGGGATACATCCACCCAGAGAATCTGAACTGCAGAGGTCTCAAAAAAAAAAAAAAAGCAGATAATTCCAAAGCAACATGTTACCTCACACATTCCCTTTTGAAACAGACACAAACCAAATTTTAGGCCTTTAAATGCATTTTTAAATATCAATTTTTAAAGTTTGCATGTGTGTATCTAGTCTGGCATGCTAAAATGAATGATTCTGTGCAGTTTAATGGATTGAAACTTGACCTGGCCACTTTGTTTGACAGAACCAACATGAGAAAATTATATTTACTGATTTACAAGCACACACAAAAACTTGGACACATGCTTAGACACACGGAAGAACAGCTACCATAAACACAAGACATAGACAAAGAGAAGAAACTCTGCGCGCACAGAGCCAACTCCTTGTCGGTCCCAGAACCAAAAATCCAGACCCCTTGCATGGATTCCAAATAATTGAGGTGAACCCCATGTTCACACTTTACCAGTGGAGAGTTAGGGCATCCCCCATCTCCACTCTCAAGGAGCAATACTGCATCCAGTTTCTCCTAACCAAGCACCCCAGACCAGAAACTTGAGTTTAAACAAAACTAAAATGAAAGTAAAAAGAAAAAAGAAAAAAAGAATCAAGATCTTTCTTATCTAAAAGACACAGCCAGCCAATCGAGATGTCTCTAGTCCCTCCAGTGGGAGAGAGCTTCCTGGGCCCCCCTCCAAGGATATATTGGTGGGGGGTGAATGAGTATCCCTAGCAGGGGCAGCTGAAGGGAGTTTGTGGGGGCGGGGGGGTTGGGATGGGGAGGAACTTTCCTCGTCCAGGTGAAAGTCAGGGACACAGGGCAAGGCCAACTTCTCAGTGTTCTTGTGGCAGGCTGAGTTATGCTCACTCAGGACATCCTCCACAGAGGAGTTCTTAAGGCTTGCAATTATGGCAAGGAGGGGCAATGCAAACGGCCTTCTCCCAAATGAATCCAAGCCCCAGGATTTCATTTTAAGGCCACGGGTCTGGAGAAGAGCCTTTACAGTCCATGGCTTCTGAATGTGGGGAGAAATTTTATCCATGAGGGCAGGAAATGGTAAGGGAGGACACGGGTCTGTGGTGGGGGTGCTCACCCTAACACAGCTGAAAAACAAAAAACACAAAAGGGGGCCTACTCACCAATCAAGGAAGGGGGTGCCTCACCAACCCTGGGAGTCAAAGAACCACGTTGGGTGCCGGATGTAGACAATCCCCCAGGCCAGATGGGGGTCCAACCATGAAGGAACGGGGTGAGAGGCACAGAGTCAAAACACAGACCCTGTGAGCTGGGTGAATGCAGACAGAGGGCGAGCTGTTGTGGACTCATTTATTGGGGGCAGGGTAAGGGGTTATGTACTGTTTGGATTTCACTTTCCTCTTCTTGCCTTGTGATTGGCCCACATCTGCAACTCTGCTTGTATGGTCTCACCTGCCTAGGGCAGGTTAGGTTGATGAGGGACAAGATCTGTGCATGCATAATTCTCAGCATACTGGCTGCTACATGGAACTACAGATCCAGAAGTCAAGAATTTTAAACAAATTTATAACTGTATTTTTTTTTTTTTGGTCTTTTTGAGACAGGGTCTCTCTCTGTAGCCTCAGTTTTCCTGGAACTTGCTCTGTAGACCAGGCTGGCCTTGAACACACAGAGATCTGGCTGCCTCTACCTCCCAAGTACTAGGATTAAAGGCATGTGCCACCACACCTGGCTATAACTGTATTTTTAAAAAATTGTCCTTTATTTTTCATATTATAAATAGATAATAGAGAATTTTATATCTTAATAAATCATTTGCATATTGAGCATTATTTTTAAAATGACTTCTAGGGCCTGGTAATAAGGCTTGGTTAAAAGCATTTGCTGCTCTGGCAAAGAAACCAGATTAAGTTCCCAGCATCCACATGGTGGCTAACAACTGTCTGTAAATCCAGTTCCAGGGTATCCAATACCCTCTTCTGGCCTCCATGGGTACCAGGTAGTCATGTGGTATACATACATACATTCAGGCAACACATTCATATACATAAAAAAAGTATTTTGAGCCGGGCGTGGTGGCGCATGCCTTTAATCCATCACTTGGGAGGCAGAGGCAGGCGGATCTTTGTGAGTTCATGGCCAGCCTGGTCTACAGAGTGAGTTCCAGGACAGCTGGGGCTACAGGGAAACCCTGTCTCGAAAAGACCCCCCCCCCAAAAAAAAAAGTATTTTAAAAATTACTTCTTGGGACTGAGGAGATGGTCTAACATTAAGAACACTGGCTGCTATTATAAATGGTCCCCTTGTTGTGTTCCTTGCACCCACAAGGTGGCTAACAACCATCCATAACTCCAGTTCCAGGGGACCCCACCCGATGCCCTCTTCTGGATGCACTTAACATAGATGGAGGCAACACAGATGTACTTACAGAAATGCAGGCAATCAACTCCTACACTAGAAATGTGGCTTCTGAAAGTTTAGTTCTTTGAAAGCACATTTTCCCCTGGCTTGGTTCTTCCATATTTTCAAGAGCTATTTTATTGCTTCTTTTAACTCTGTTCCCTGGCTTTTATCACGAGCATTATTTTGGAATTTCCAAAAAGCTTCAACACTGATTCAAGTTCTACGAAAAGAATTTCAAGTGTGACCTGGCATGTAGGAGAGTTTTTAGCTTGTGTAATTTCCCCAATTTTAATTTATCTTATTCAAGCAGCTTGGAGTTCGGAGCAAATGGAGACAAAACATGACTCACAGTGAACTCACTGGTCGAGGCCAGCACCTCACATGGTCTCCATTTCCCCTCAGAACTTTCATCCCTTCCTCCAACCAGCGCCGTTTGCCAGCCAATCCTCCTTTGGGGCTTAACATCCGGAAATGAAGGATTCCATCTTGTCAGACCAAAAAAGCAGAGCAGTTTCTTTCTCAAACCAGATTTCCCATCGTGAAACAAGATTTCCACAGCCCTGGTGGGAGAGCGTCCCGGATCTGTACTGGGTCAGATCTTATTTCACAGTAGGAATGCAAACAGCGTCCTTGCCCCCAGCTCTCTCTGTTTTCACTGAATTTAGTTCGCTAGCTGGATTAAGATCTTTGGTTACATCAAATCTCCAGTTGGCAGAGGACCAGATGTAATTTTTCAAAGAGAACATTGTCATGGAAAACATTTTTAAAGGGGGCTGTAATTTTGCCTAAAGCAGCTGTTGGGGGTGGCACCGAGCAGGGGGAAACGGCCTTCACTGAATGCACTCTTTATTCTCTGGAGGAACGATAAAACATTCTGCAGTGTGTCAAACAGTTGTTTTGGACCTCGAGCCAAACACATCCTGGAAGGCTCAGCGGATCACGTATCTCAAGAAAAGGAAACAGAGAAGTTCTGTCAGGCAGCAGAATGATACAGCCACTGACAGAGCTGGTTTCCTGCGGTGATGGGCACTGTCAGCCCTGGACTCCCTGCAAGAGATGGAGGGTCCGAGTTCAACCCTTTAGAGGACAGGCCCATTACCTGGCTGTGTCAGAGGCAGGAAGTGGAAGGTTCCAGAAATAAGAAGACACTGGGTGCACTGGGGACCCGAACTAGGGGCGGGACTCTAGCTGGAGGCGCGACTCCTGCTGAGGCTAGCGTGTGCTAGCCCTCTCCCCTACTAACTGCTCAATGCTGCCAAGCTACTCAAGTGTAAACAGGCAAAAGTATTATTGGTTATTGAATTGTGGTGAGAGGAAAAAGAAACTAAATATCCACATTTTAAAACAGTTGGAAAGATCTAAAAAATGTTTGTTGTCTCCCTACCGAACCCTTGTTTATGCTTGTTGGATCCAAAGGCCTTTGCCCCTGGCTGTACCTGTGAGGTAGAGCTGCTTTTTGCTCTCTAAGGACACACATTAACTCACATTCACTTAAGCAAAAAGCGATTTACTATTAGAATGATGTTGCTCTTTCCTGCTGTCTCTTGTGTTTGCCTTTCTTGGGTTCAGTGCTGTCTTGTTTGCATTCTCTCCTATAGATTCTTTTGTGTTGGCTGCACCACGTGCCCCTGCCACGATAAACTTCCCCCTACAGGCTCAAAGCAACTGTCCACCCCACCGTGAATCTAAACTTAGGAACTTTGAGCCAAAACAGACTCTTCCTCCTTAAGATGGCTGTCTCAGGTATTTGTTTTAGAAACAATACCTGGTAGAAGATGTTACAAGTAGGGGATCCCCACTGACCACCAGTCAAGGCCAATCTGTGAGGAACTTCTGACCACCACCATGGCTCAGGTTTTCCCATTAGTATTCAAGCATTTTCCTGGTCTGTCACAGACACTTTCTTTTGCCTTGATGATGTAGCCCCTCGAACCTTGGTGTTCCGTAGTCCTTTTTCTTTTTCTTTTTCTCTTTTTCTTGTCCGTTTGAGACAGGGTTTCCCTTTAGTTCCAGCTGGCCTGGAACTCACTTTGTAGACCAGGCGGGCCTTGAACTCATAGAGATCCACCTGCCTCTGTCTCCCAAGTGCTAGGATTAAAGGGATGCACCACCCCACCCAGCCAGTAGTCCTTCTTCTAAGTGTGGACTGCACCCTGTCTTCAGGATAGAGAACTCTATGTCTACCAAATGGGTTCCTTGCTTCCATTTCTGCAGAGTGCCATTAGTTAAAGTAATAGCCAGCCAGCAGGGCTCTTACCAGTGTAGGGCCTGGCTGACTGCAGTGTACAGCCAGACTTCATCACTGAACACTGCATTTGTCTGTCATGGGCACTGAGGCCAAGGTTGAAGGATTTTACCACTTCTCTTTAGTGTTGGCATGAGTTGACTCCACCCAGAAAAGAGCAGAATATGAGATCCCAAGTCCTCATTCTGGTCAGCATGGTAGTCGTCTTCCAGAATGAGATTTCACTAAACCTAATAAACCAGATCAAGGTCAGCTTGAGGTAACCTTGATTTGGCATCTCATAGAAAAAAATCTGTGGGTTATCAGAATTACTGGAGCTATTTTGAGAAAATTTGGGCATTATAATAATGGCAAAAACGTCTTGATTTGTCGGACATAGCAAATCAGGCATAACAACAGAAGGGTCTGGTGAGAATGAGTAGGAGATCTGGGGCAAGAAAGCATAGAAATTCAGCTAGTTATTCTTCAGGGAACTATGATCCAGGTGAGAGTCATTTAAAAAAAGATGTCTAGGGCTGGAGAGATGGCCTAGCGGTTAAGAGCGCCGACCGCTCTTGCAGAGGACCCAGGTTTGATCCCCAGCACCCACATGGCAGCTGAGAACCGTCTGAAACTCCAATTCCAGGAGAACTCCAGTTCCAGGGGAATCCATCACCCTCTTCTGACCTCCGCGGCGTTGCACGACACGGGTGCACAGACTTGCATGCAGACAGTACATTCATACACATACAGAAATAAATAAAATTAAAAAAAAAGCTGTCTACATGCTAAGAATGTTCTATTATAATGAGCAAATAAATATGGTTGCAAGTTTGCTTGACTTCTGCATTAGAGGTTCTAAGATTGCAAGTTTTTCAAATCCAGAGCTATATTAATTTGAATATTATAACCATAACCTAAATTTTCAGGCAGTACTATTTATCCTCTGTTTCTTGCCTTTTAAGATGTTTTTAAAATTGTGTGTGCACACGTGTGTGTGTGTGTGTGTGTGTGTGTGTGTCCGTGTGCCCACAGAGACTAGAAGATGGCATCAGATTTCCCAGAACTGGAGTTATAAGAGGTTGTGAGCCATGTGATGTGGCTGATGGGAACTGAACTAAGACCCTCTGGAAGAGTGACAAGCTCTTTTAACCACGAAGTCATCTCTACTGCCTCTATCTTCTATTTCTATAAGTAAATATTTTATTTAGTTCCATGGACTTAATCATCAGTTGTCAATGGTACCTAATAGTGTAGTTGATTTGTCTTAACCCAGGCTTCATTTATGTTAATTTTCTAAGATTGTTCTAACAGAATACAACAATCCATGTGGCTCAAATAACAAGAACAGTTTTATACTACAGTTCTGGAAACCACAGGTCCAAGGACAGGGTATGGGTAAGGTTTCTGAGGGTTGTAAAAGAGAATCACAGCTTTCATAGCTTCTGCCCACTGTGACTGGGCATACTTCGATCTTCAAATTATTCTTAAGCACCTTATCTCAGAACAGCTTGGATATAATAATTTAAGACCCATATCTTTTTTTTATATTACCAAATAAATAGACTGTATTTATTTTTTATGTTTAGGAATTCACATTTTCCCCCTTTAATTTTATATTACTCTAAAATATGAATACATGCCTTCCACCCATATACAGTAATTACAGAGTCTGAAAATAAGTGGTAGGTCGATTCTAGAGCCTGTTAAGAGATTTATATTCTAACAACACAGTTGCTTTCAGATAAAAAGAAATATAACAATAATGTTGTTTAGCTTGACTTTCAACTGGGGATTTGGTGTTAACATCCACGAATGAGGGAAATCATTCGTTGTTTGTTTTTCTGGGACTGTGTTCCTTCACTTAGTATAATGGCTTCGGGTTGCATCCATTTACCTGCGAAGTTCATGATAAGACCCATAGCTTAAAGTATCCATGGACTTTAAGATCCTAATTCAGAAGTTTGTTATTGGGGGATATGTAGGCTTCTGTTGTTTTACAAAGTTCTCAATATATCTCTTATGTACCCTAAAGTCTGAAAACTGCTTTGTTAATTTACTATATGTCAGGCACAAGTTTGCCTTAGTCCATTAGATTAAATTCTGGTTTTTTTTTTTTCTACTTTCTTTGCAGGGTCAGTGCTGTGATTACATCCACTCTGAATGCTGAGGCAATCTGAAGGCTAGCCTGGGATACACAGTGAGTCCAAGGCTTGCAAGGTACCCAGCAAGAACCATAATCAAATAAAAAAATATATATAAGCCTGGCGTGGTGGCGCATGCCTTTAATCCTAGCACTTGGGAGGCAGAGGCAGGTGGATCTTTGTGAGTTCAAGGCCAGGCTGGTCTCCAGAGTGAGTTCCAGGACAGCTGGGGCTACAGGGAGATCCCCCAAAATTTTATATATATATACCTGAGAATATAGTTTTCTGGTGGAACTCCTGCCTAGCATACCTGAGGGCCTATATTCCATCCCTAGTAACACAAATTTAATGATTGAATAAACAGACAAACAAATTATGTTTCATTTTCTCCTAGAAGCTCCTTCTTGGATCATGGTATTAACATCACTATATCCCAATTTTACTGTTTCAAATGATGTCCTTAATGTTTTAAATTTATTTTATTTTATTTTTATTTTATGTGTAGGTGCGTTATGCCTACATGTGTATCAGTGCACCTGTGTTGTGCAGTGCCTGTGGAGGACAGAAGAGGGCACCAGATCCCTTGGAATTAGAGTTAAGAATGGTTGTTAGCTGACCTGTGTGGTGTAATTCAAAGTCAGATCTTCTGTAAGAAAATCCAGTGCTCTTAATCACTGAGCTATCTCTCTAGCCCCAAATGCTGTCATTAATGTTGACTTAAGCAGTGCACACGAAACTGTGAACTCAAAGCCTAGTATTGCTAAAGTCTTACTAGATGTTTACCTGCATCTGCACTTCTACTACTGCTGCTGTTATTACTACTCTTTTTTTTTTTTTTTTTTTTTTTTTTTTTTTTTTTTTTTTTTTTTTTTTTTGGTACTTTTGAGACGAGGTATCCTTTAAGTCCCAGCTGGCCTGGAGCTCACTCTGTAGACCAGACTAGCCTTGAACTCACAGAGATCCACCTGCCTCTGCCTCTTGAGTGCTAGGATAAAGATGCACACACCAGGTCGAAATATTTTATTTTATTCTTTAAAAATATTTTATTATTATTACTTTTTTTTTTATTTTTATTGTGTTGCTGTGCTAGAGTGCACCCATGTCATTCAATGCCCATGGAGGTCAGAAGAAAGTGTCAGATTCCCTGGAACTAAAGTTACAGACAGTTGTTAGCCACAATGTGGGTGCTAGGAATTGAACCTGGGTTCTCTATAAGAACCACCAATGCTCTTAACTGCTGAGCCATCTCTCCAGGCTTTATTATTACTATCCTTGTGGCAACTTCTACCATGTTGACTTATTCAGGATATTCAGGGGAAATAATCATCCAGGGTCTCTGCTTCTGCTACTACAGATGTCACTCCAATGTCCTGGGGAAACCATTATAACCATCACCTGCAGTTTTTTTTTTCTTCACATAAATTTATTTTTTTAACAAATCTAGACCTGTGTCCCCCCCCATTCGCCCACCCCACCAGAGCTCATGCATTCTGCCAAATATGCTTTTCATTTCTTTCTCAGTCTTTCTCAGTTATTCTCCATGAGGAAGTTGACTGTTTTGAGCAGAAGTTCACTGTTTCAGTCAGTTCTTCGATTCAGTCCTTTCTGTTGTTTTGTTGTTGTGGTTTGTTTTCCAATATGCATCACTCCCACTGCTTTGGACAAAAGTTCAGGGGCCTACACAAGAAATATCTTACAACTAGGTAATTGGCACTAGCATCCACAGATGAGGGATACACATTCGTCGTTTTGTTTTTTCCTGGGACTGTGATTACTTCACTCAGCTGAGGTCCTCTAGCTCCAGCCATTTTCCTGCAAAGCTCATGATGTCATCTTTCTTTACTGCTGCATAGAACTCCAATTGTGTCGGTGTACCAACATTTTCTCTATCCACTCATCAGTTGAGGGGCATTTGGGTTGGTTCCAGCTCCTTGCTATTGTGAAGAAAAAGGCTGAATAAACATGGCCGTGCATGTATCTCTGTGGTGGGTGAAGTCCTTGAAGGGTACATGCCAGGGGATCGGGATTCGAGTGGTATGGCTGGGTCGGGTGCAAGTTCATTGCAAATCTTCCAAGGGTTCTCCACGACTCACACTGCTTTCCAAATAGTGGGCTGTCAGGTTTAATTCCCACCGGCAGTGGATGTTGCCCCCTTTCCCCACAAACTTCTCCAGCACTTGGTAATTCATTTGTTTTCTTGATCCTAGCCAGTCTTATTGGAGTAAGATGATGATCTTAAGTGGTTTTGATTTGCATAGTTCCCTTAACGGGAGCTTACTAGATGTTGAACACTTCTTAGGGGTTGTATTCTCAGGGCCATCTTCGAATATCCTGTCTCACTTGTGAAGTACTCTGTTCAGTTCCTTATGCTACCATCTAGTTGAGTGGGTCATTTGTTTTCTTTTTTCTTTGTTTTTTTTTTTTTTTTTTTTTGAGTGGTTTATATATTCTGGAAATCAATGCTTTGTCAGATGTATCTGCGGTAAAGGTTTCCTCCCACACCTGCAGTTTCAATGCCTGTCTCTGAATCCTTGCATCTGAGACTCACGTTTCAAGCCTGGCCTTTTCTCTCACCACCTCCCTTTCCCAGTTGTTTCCACTGTCCTTCCAGCTCAGTGCTTCTTTAACACTGAAGTGCACGTGCAGCACTGGGGAATCTCTCTGCTTGCCGACTCTGGGTCTGTGGAGTTGAGATTGGGATCAGATACTGCATTTGCAAGAAATTTCTGGAGGGCCATGCTGCTTATCCAGGAAGCACCCTCAGAGAAGCAAGGCTTACATCAACCATTTGCCTGTGTGGTTTCCCCTGGAATTCCTAAAGTGTGTTGTTCCTTCTGCATGGCCCATCTTAAGTTAGAGCACCTGAGGAGCCCTCCAGGATGCCCTCCGTTTCACAGGCTCTAAGAAACTTTCTGCACGCCACGCACAGAAGGCTCCACTACGAGATGGTTCCACTTACATCGTTAAACTTCATGATGGTGCAAAAGCAAAACACATTTGGGCGAAGTAGTATTATCACTTTGAATCCATTTTTTCCTAGGCTGTCACTGTGCAGTCTGATCCTCTCTAGTGGCGGAGCCCCGTCACATAATCCCAAGGGGAAAAACAAGCCAGAAACTACAGTGGGTCATGGTACTTAACCTGCGATAGATTATGTGGATTATGTGCTATTTCAGCTTCTGATATTTATTTATTTATTTATTTATTTATTTATTTATTTATTATCATTATTTTTATGTGTATGAGTGTACTGTCTGCAGGTAGGTCTGTGCACCCATGTCGTGCAATGCCGTGCAATGCCACAGAGGTCAGAAAAGGGCGTTGGATTCCCCTGGAACTGAAGTTAAAGATGGTTCTCAGCCACCATGTGGGTGCTGGGGATCGAACCTGGGTCCTCTGCAAGAGCAGTTGGCGGCGCTCTTAACTGCTAGGCCATCTCTCCAGCCCCAGCTTCTGATATTTTCAATTTGTGTCATTTATTGAGGTGTCACAGGATGCAAGTTGAAGTGTATTTGTGTACCATTTTCTGATGGGTGAAAACCATTTTACTTGGGTAATATTTTAATAATTAATTATTCATATAAAATCTCAAGAGACATATGAACTTATTACCGCTTCCCTTGAGTTGTGTGAGCCCTGCCTGAGCTGAATCTACAAACTATAAACAGTATAGTCACTTTTACAGATAGAGTGACATTTGAAATTTAGAAGAAAATCAAAATTGGATATCGCCTTTCTTGTTGCTGTTCCAGCTTTAGCCTATCTAAAAAGGAAAATCACGATTTGTGCTGTTTAACCGTAAACCAGATCTCAGCTTCTCTGCTCCTCCAGGGTCCTGATGGCAAATCAATTTCTACACAGTGAATTAGCAAACTCTGCCACATGGGGGCAGCATTGCTCTGTCTAGATTCAACTGGACAAGCTCAGGTTTTGGTTGTGTTTCAGAATCTTGAAGTTAGCCTGGAAATCAACAGAAGTTATCTCACCAATAAGAAAGGCCTTCTGTTGTTGAATTTCTGCTGGTTATAAACTTAAGTTTAAGATTTTGTGTGGGGCCAGGTGTGGTGGCACATGCCTTTAATCCTGGCACTTGGGAATTAAAAGCAGGCAGATTTTGGTGAGTTTGAGGCCAGCCTGGTCTACATAGTGAGTTCCAGGCCATCAAGGGTTACAAAGAGACCCTGCTTCAAAACAACCCCAAAATAAATAAATAAATAACTAAATAAATAAATAAACAAAACTTTGTGTGGAGAATTGTCTTCAGAAAACCTCAGGGGATGCAGCTTTTTCTGTGCTTGAATCTGTCCAGATCTATAGAGCCTTGCAGGGCAAAACGAGGTAGCAGGTGATGATGCAGATGCAGGTGATGAAGGATGAGGGGTTGATTCCAGTCAAACACACTGAAGATGGAGGCAGCAGGAAGAAGCCGGGGAAAGTAATTAGGACATGCTTGAAGGAAAGGACTTTGCTAGAGGAATGTTGTGTCTAGAGATAAAATGGGAGGCAGCCTTCAAGGATAATGCTTTGTTGTTGTTGTTGTTGTTGTTGTTGTTGTTGTTGTATTGGTGCTTGTTTCTTCTGAGTTGGGATCTCCCTGTAGTCCCTAGTGGTCTGGAACCCTATCTATGTAGGCCAGGAAGGCCTTGATCTCTCAGAGATTCACCCACAGGGCTAGGTAAAGCCCTTCTTCAATACCAGCCCTGTAAAGGAGTGAAATGTGGATACAAGTCACTAGAGCAATCAGAGGGTGGAATTCTGGGTTGACGTGCAGCAAGGCCTGCTCAGAAGAAGGCCCTGTGGTGCTGCAGTTCAATCTAGGTGACTTCTCAATTTGATTTTAGTGTTGTTGGTCTATCCTTGTGCTGCTAAAATTCCTTCTGGGAGGTGTGAGTGGTGTCCAGGCCCCTTTTCCCTCAGTCCCTAAGACAAAGTGAAGTACGATTTCCCCATACCAGCGATTTTATTGGGCTTACATTAGTTACAGAAATGCATCCCCCTTCCCTCCCCCTGTCCCAGGACCCACAGGAAAGTCTCCATCCCAGCTTGGACTGCACAAATTGAGAGGGCCTGCCTCTCTCTGGCTTCCTCCACTTGCACTCTTAGTCCCTTGCCCATGGGAAACCTGGGCCAGCTGGTTGGTTGGGAAGCATAAGCGACTCTCCCTGCCCCTTCTTTCTTGTGGAGCATCAACAGTTGAGTTTGTGATAATTCTAAGCAAGCAGGTGCGACCAAGCTCAGAAGAAGGCTGCTGATGTCACAGTCAGCCTTTTGGAACTCTGTCCATGCTACCCTCCACCCCTTCCTCCGGCTCTTACATTCTTTCCACTATTCTCTTCCTCAGAGCCCCTGAGCCTTGGAGAGGGCCACAGATGTAGGGCAATCTTTCTCCCAATGTGTGGGAGACACTGAACTCTCAGGCTGTTTCATTTTCGGTTTTCGAAAGGCTGTTGGCCCATTTCAGAGGTATTTCTCCTACAATGAAAACATAAATAAAAAGAAGAAGGAACGTCTAAATGAACAGTGACTATTGTAGTAACCTAACTATGGCTGTAAACACAAGTGCTTGGAAGGCACCTTAGTAGGTGCATCACATCCACCTAACAAAATAATTGCAGTGGCTTCCCTACTGTCTCGTCTGGCTATAAGCTAACCCGCCACTAGGGGTCAGCCTTACTTGTAGTATCAGATATTCGTTCGACCCGGAGGAGCTTGCCTTTATGGCAACAGCTGGCACATCTTGCTTGGCACATACCACGTGGAGTGGGGGTCCATCATTATACAAATCTTTTGGGACCATTCTCCCGTTGCAACCTGCATAGAGCCCTCTGGCACTATGACGCCAGCCATCAAGTGGCAGGGAGTGTCCAGCGTGGTCTCAGCTTGATCTCTCCTCATCTTACGTAATGCTCACGAATTCAGCAATAAAGTCTTACTGGGTACTTCTGGTGTGTGACCAACATCAGCGTCACTATTCTTTATTATTTGGGGGGTGTCTAAGGCCTACCTGGCCAACAGCTCATGGGGGGGGGTGGCAATCCATCCCTAGTACTGGAATTTTTATTTAACAATTGTGTAGTTTGGGGGAGCCTCTACTTTCTATTTTTATAAGATATCTGTTTACTCTTTGGCATCTACAGGCCCAGGCTGCTGTAGACTTTTCTTAACCATCCTGGTGGACATCACTTGTGCCTTACCTGACCATAAAACTCCCAAGAATTCCACAGCTACAGCTGGCCCTTGCACCCTTCCCGAATTTATTTTCTATCCTTGTTTCTTCTGGCGTACTTGATAGTTCTTGAATGGGTTTCACATTTGTAAAACACTCAAGTTAACACTATATACTAAATCAAACATTAACAAGGTCTAACACAGCAGACAAATATTTTATCCATTTGCATCAATTGTTTTGTCAACAGAACCATGTTGGGCAATAGTATGGATAAGAGACATCCATTTAGTTAGCACTTTACTATGTGCAGCTATTTTCTTAGAGATAGTCAGTGTCCTGGGGCTTTTACCTGGAAACTTCCTGCATTTATTTGTCCTTGATAAGCTCATTGAGGCTGGCTCAAGTTACCTGGCCCTGAACGGGGCCAAGGAAGGATAGGGCACCTCCTGTCCCTGATGCACCTGTCAGTTCCTTGGGTCAGGCAGGCCCTGGTCTGACTCCTGGCTGTAGGTACGCTTGTTGTCTCTCCATTTATCACAGCTGGCTGCTGGAGGAGGCCTTGGCTGGGCAAACTGACTCCACCCTTCGTATAACCTTTCTCAAGAGAGAAACATACCCTGTTTAATGTGGGGGGAGGGGTTATTATCCATCCCTGGGGCAATTTTTATCTTCTTTATCCCTTTTGTGAACTGTTCATTAGGTACTAAAGCGCCGAGGAAGCTCCTTAGCACATACTTTGGCTTTTTGTCAATTTTTTCTTTAGGAACATGGGCTAGATACAAGTCTCGTCATATTTGGCTTTGAGTACCCCAAGCAGACCTCTTTCTCTGCTTTGTCTTTTTTATATCTCTTCTAAGTTGTTTTACTTTTTTACAGACATACTTTACATGCTGGTCTAAGTCACTAAGATCTGTCAAAGCCTCTCCTACTTTGTAAAGATCCTGGCCCACCAAGGGTCTCAGTAAAGCCACTAAAGCTCCATAGCAGTCTCCAGATCCTTGCTCAATCAAGTTTTTCTTCAGATCTCTGGTGAACATAGTCCTATCTGGTCCAGTGTACTGGGTGCCATACATTGATTTCATCGTGCCTAGTACTGTCAGTATTGCCCACTTCCATTGTCCTCCAGCCTCTGGTATCCATGGAAACCTCCATTGGTGACTATCAAGTGTCTCTAATGGCTCATAGAAGCCAGTCTGTCAGGGACTGATATGCCTGTATTCTCTCAGGTTCTGAAGCTTGTGTCTCAAGGAGGGATGGGTAGTTATAGTGTTCAGCTTTAGTGCTTCTGGAGTACTTGAACTAATATCATCTACTCCCATTTCTCATACCCTTACAAGCCAGGTAATGAGGGGCTCTTTCATTGCTTGTTTGAAAATCTTTCCTAGATCCAACAGCCGAGTGCTGAGTATTATCTGAATACCATAGTCTCCCACACTGGATGCCGTAGTCTCCACATTGGATGCCGTAGTCTCCCACACCGGATGCCATAGTCTCCCACACTGGATGCTGTAGTCTCCCACACTGGATGCTGTAGTCTCCCACACTGGAAGCCGTTGTCTCCCACACTGAATGCCATAGTCTCCCACACTGGATGCCGTAGTCTCCCACACTGGATGCCGTAGTCTCCCACACTGGATGCCGTAGTCTCCCACACTGGATATCGTAGTCTCCCACACTGGATATCGTAGTCTCCCACACTGGATGCCATAG
This sequence comes from Rhizomys pruinosus, assembly GCA_009823505.1. NCBI lineage: Eukaryota > Metazoa > Chordata > Mammalia > Rodentia > Spalacidae > Rhizomys > Rhizomys pruinosus. The sequence continues at coordinate 2,265,890 of VZQC01014917.1, read as the reverse complement.
ACTCCTACACTGAATGGTTGTTAAGGTCTCCTTAAGCTTGCTGAAACAGGGATTAAAGGTCAAACCCAAGGAGTATCTTTAGCTAATTCTAGGTCACCCCCTTCCTCATTACTACCTTCTTCCATGGGTTTCAGGTTTTGGAGTTCCAGGATGAGTCTCATATTGTCAATCTAATCTGGGCCCTCTTCTTCTTATGGCCCTTAGCCATAAAGACAGGCCAACAACTCTGTCTTTTTCTCCTTTATTCAATTTACTGGCAAGGTCAGAGGCCAGAACTGAAGAGGCCAGCTCTTATTCCTTTCTTGTACCAACTCCTCTTTTACACCTTCCCAAAGACTGAGAAGTTAGAGAACCAGGTGATACACAAGGGTGACTATTCAGTGGCAAGGAACCCAAACTGGAATACACATCTCTTCCAGGGCTACCACCTCTCCCTGGGACAGATCTCTTATTACACGAAGCAGCTGGCAGGCTGCCTCTGCAGCTGGTCCCTGAAACTTCTGCTACTCCCGGGACTTGCAAGGTTTGCTCTAGACCCCAAAGCATCTGCACACTCACATGTCAGGCCCCTCCCCTGGAGTAGGCATGCGACTCTACAACACCTAGAAGAGGACTGGCATCCCGGGATCTTCCGGATCGAGATCATCAGCTTAGGTGGCCTCACCCCAGTTACACGTTTCACTAACCGCAGCATGACCCACGCTGCTGCCCTTACTCACACCAGGCCTATGGGGCTAGCCCGCCATGTCCAAATTTCCTCTACCTACACTCTCCCCTCACGCAGCTTCTTTTCAGACGCTGGTCCTCTTTTCCATATCAGAGGAAACAGCATTGCTCTTCTCAAACTCATCCTCACTTTTATCTATCTGGCCAACGATGCTAATCACGCTAAAATTCCTTCCTGGAGGCCTGAACATTCATTGTTCCCCACCTCCTCCTTGGTCCCCAAAGAAAGCGAGGTATGATTTCACCAAACCAGTGATTTTATTGGGGGCATACTAATAGAGCAAAGGGCTAAGGGGTTACTTACAGAAATGTGGGCACTATCTCCAGCCCCCCATGGCTGCACAGGAAAATCTCCATCTCAGCATGGAGTGACCTCCAGGCAGCTACACAAAATGGTGAGAAAGCCCACCTCCCTCCAGCTCCTATACTTATACTCTTAGTCCCTCCCCCACCAGCCTCACCTCCTCTGTAGGTAGCTGAAGAGGGCAGAATTCCACACCTCACCCGCACCACATGCATGCACCATGAAAGTGTTTTACAGAACACATTCGGAATGGGCTGAGTTCTGACTTCTAAAAATCAGTACCATTGATATCCATTATTCCAGTCTGGGTTCTGCACCACTGAATAGTCACCCTTGTACATCACCTGGTTCTCTAACTTCTCAGTCTTTGGAAAATGTCTAGGTATCAGAAATCCAAAGATGAAAGACATGTCCTTTTACATCGATTATGCCTAGCATTTTCTGCTTATTTTCTCAGAACCAAGTTGTCACAATTTTATGATGCTTTTTATACATGCCTTTGCAGAATTATTTTGACTGTATTCTGTGCCAACTGTACTTTTTTCTTCCTTCCCTCCCTCCCTCCTCTCTTTGTACTCTTCTTTTTGCCCTATTATGTTTGGTTAATTATTTTTGCATGGTTTTACAAGCAGAAAAGAATAGATTTGTCTCTTACTCTCCCCACCCACCTCTCCCCTTTGACAATGTATACCTGGCTAGCCTCTAACTCTTGATCCTTTTATCTTGGTCTTTCGAGTACTAAGATCACAGGTGTGAACAACCACACCCAGCCTTTAGAGTTGCTTTCTCTTGGTTATTATTGGATTTTCACATTTAAAACAGGAATATAAAATACATATCATTATAGGTTCATTTTCTCCCAGAAATTACATTTTTGAGGGCCAAAGACCACACATTTTACATTTTAGTAAAATTGTAGCAAAAAGTTTCTAACTAACAAACATGTAAAGTGTAGTCAATGAGTGGATGATTACAGGAATCACTGATGGATTCAAACTTAAACAAAAAAGTAGATAAAAAGGTATAGTATGTTGGACTACATGATATGTAAGAAAGAAATTCATTATGTTGGGTGAGGGGATATTTTGAAAATTCAAAGGGAAAATATAGAAGTCAGTGTCCAGTGTAGAGTAGGGCAATTGATGCTTTTTCTTCCCCAGGGACCTTATAGCACTTTCCAGTACTGTGAACATCAGCCAGCATGGAGGACATTTTCAGGTAAGTTTAGCTATGTCCTGTAACTAGAGTGTGTCATGTCTTCAGCAATAAGTTCTTAGCATTTCATTATGGTGGGCAATCAAGTGCAATAGCAACAACTTGTGTTCGAGGAGCTTCTGGGGCTTCCCTGACTAATAAGTCAAAGGGCAGTATTCTATGACTGGTTGTGAAGTTTTCATTTAATGCTACAATACTGACCTGCCAGGAAAAATGTGTCCACTGGTTCAATAGTAGCATGAGGGTGCGGGGAGGGGTGTCCTGTTAGCTTTAATTGCCAGCTTGTTGTATCCTGGTGTCATCTGAGGGAAAAGCCCCCATTGAGGAGTTTCCCAGATCAGTTTGGCCTATGGAAATGTCTTTGTACCTATACCTTGATTGCTAATTAATGGTGGCCTCATCCCTGGGCAGGTGATCCTGGGCTGCATAAGAAAGCTAGCCAAGCAAGAGCCTGTGAGCAAGCCAATGAGCATCATTCTTTCCTAGTTTTTGCTTCGAGTTCTGGCTTGAGCTCCTGTCCTGACTTCCCTCAATGATGGACTATGACCTGGAAGTGTAAGGGAAACGAAGCCTTTCCTCTTCTAAGTTGTTTTCATTCAGAGTGTTTATCACAGCCACAAAAGTCAGACTAGGATAGGCGGTAACCAATTGATTTCTGAATGGATTAGAAGTGTGCTCTCCAGGAGAGAATTCATGCCTGGTACTATAAAGCTGGTCAAATGTCCACGGTTGGGGAGGTCATAAGACCAAGGGGGAGAACCTACTACTATCATTTTGTTTAATGGACATTCTGTCAAAGTACTTTCTAAGTATTTATGTTTATACCCACAGATTAATGCTGCTCTCAACCTTGGAAGAAGGGGTGAAAAGAAAGTAGAAAGGATGCGGAAGAGTGAGTGCTGTGAAATGCTGTCTTCTGAATATGACATGGATGTTGCACACATGAACTCGGTCCAAAGATGTCACTCTGTAAAGGTTTAATCTGAAGATTAACCTTCCGTATATGACAAAGAGGAATTAAGGTAACACATGAAATTATGTTGCTATCAGAGTAGAACATCCCAAGAAAGCCTAAACGTACAACAGAAGGCTGAAGAGAGAATCTCTGTGGTGGCTGCATGAGAACCTGGCTGGATCTTGCTGGCATTGAGATGGAAGAACGGACATGAACCCACGACTGCAGGGAGCCTCTGAAAGCCAGCAGAGCACAGGGAATGACTCTTCCCTAGAACTTCAGAAAGGAACATGGCTTCTGCAGCACACCTTGGGTTTAGCTCAGTGAGACTTGTCAAAACTGAGTTACTTTTCACATTTCTAAACTATAGAAATATAAGATAATGAATAAGCATTGGTTTTCACAAAAAATATGATTAAAATTGTGTGTGTGTGTGTGTGTGCATGTGTGCGCGCGTGGGCATGTGTATATTTATGCCAGAAGTGGGTGTCAGATCCCCTGAAGCCAGAGTTACATGTGGTTGTGAGCCTCCAGGTGTCATGTTTGGAACTGAACTCTGGTCCTCTGTAAGAGAAGCAAGGGCTCTTAATCATGAAGCCATTTCTCTAGCCCTAAATATGCGGTGTTGGAACCAACAAATTTGTGGTGATTTGCAGTAGTAATATAACATAGGAGTTTATCTGGAAGACGTACACAGACACAACAAGAAAATGAGAGAATAAGCAGTACGAGGTTATCACTCCTTTCTGGGTTGGAATTAATGAGATTTTACACTGGAGCAGTGGGTCATGAGAAGAGAGGCAACGAGTATTCAGGGAGTAGTTTTCAAATACTAAGAGGCAATGGCTTAGGTCCCCAGAGTGGATGGAGGTAACTGCAGTCAGAGAAGGAGGTAGGTTGAAGGGGGAAGAATGGGAGTTCAGTTTCTGTAGCAACACAACTCAGAGTTACAGAGAGTCTTTGAGACTTTTCATATCAAATGAGGAATAAGGTTCTTCTGGGAAATGCTAAGAACAAGAAAATGAATCTGAGTGCAGGCTTAGGGGTAAACTATCTTAGATCACCATGGAAACAAAAAGAGAAGCAAAAAGAAACAAATAGAGACAGAAATAGGTCAGAGACAAAGGACAACCTGATGAGCCCAGGGAGGTGGGAAAGACTGATCAAGTAGAATGTGCCAGAAAGGGGAGGTGGAACTGGGCCAATGTTATCTGAATATGAAATGTGCCCCTACAGACTTATGTGCCCAAATGCTTGGTCCTCAGCTGATGGTACTATTTTGTGTAGTGACTGAAACTTTAGGGGGTGTGGCCCAGCTGGAGAAGTAAGTCATTGCTGCCCTTGCCTCTTCCTGCCTCTTTGCGCCCTGGCCTGCATGAGGTGAGCAATCCTGCTCCACCATTGGCTCCTGCCACCACTCTGTTCTATCTCAGGATAGGTCCATGCCAGGGTGCAAGCCAGCCTCGGACTGATGTCTCTGAAACCATAAGCCCGAATGAATCCTCCTTTAAGAATTTTTCTCTTAATTATCACAGTGGCAAAAACTAACAGCCACTGAGCTGGCACCGGAAAGAAGGACTGGTATGCCACACTGTCCCCAGCAGCTCTGTGTGACTTGAGATACTAGCCTTTTTCCTGTATAACAAAAATCAGCTACTGTAAAAGATAATCCCAAAGTGGGTGGTTTAAAACAAGATATATTGGTTCTCTGAAAATTCTGGAATCCAGAAGTCAGAAATCAAGGTGTTGACAAGGGTGTGCTCCCTCTGGAGGTTCTCAGAGAAGGCCCACTGCTGCTTCGAGCTTCTGGAACCGGTGCACCCCTTGGTTTGTGTGCATCCCTCTAACCTCTGCTTATATGGTCAACATTGTTTGCCCTCTGTCTTTGCAATTTTCCTTTGCATGAATCTTATAAGGATCTTCATGCTTGGATTAGGTCTATCCTGACAACCCAAGTTAAAAATCAGATGTTCTTTAATTAAAAAGTATTTTGTCCATCTAAGATAATTTTCATGCCTTTATCATATCCAGCAAACATTCAGGAGTCGTAGGAACAGGAACATTAGGAACATTAGGATTTATCTTTGGAATACAACACTCTACTATTTCCAATGGTTAGTAGATACTCAGACCAAATAATCTCCATCCAGAGTCCATTTTAGACTGACATTTTATGATCTAAGAATGGATGGACAAGACGGGAACCTCAATTATTATTTACTACAAGCCTAAAAGAATTGACAGCATAAATGAGTCCTTATTTTCAATTACAATAGCATCTTATGCTACATTTACTTTTTTTTTTCAAGTTAAAATCTTTTATAAGAAACAATTTAAAGATAATCTGGAGCTGCAGATAAAGATTTGAGAGGGGACCAAGAAAACAAAACAATATCAGCTGCTCTCTGAATTGCATCATAGTAGGATTCACAGGTTCTAGGAACACCCCTATTCTTTTTTTTTTTATTGATGCTTTGTGTATTTCATACATCATTTTCCAATTCAGTTCAGGTGTATATCCCCTTCCCTTACACCCCACCCTACCCATCCCAGGTATGCATTCTGCCGTAACTTTCTGCATCTTTCTGGTTTTTTTTTTTTTGGTTGTTGTTCTGTTTTTTGTTTTCATTTTTTTTATAACAATAAGTGATAATTTGTGAGTACAAGCATCCTTCATGTAAACCAATTTGCAAGCAGTTGTGCCCTAATCCATACAACTCATGGGTTCCCACCATCCAGCAGGGGGGGCTTGTATGTTCAATCAAGTTGATCAAATAGGGCTGTGGGGATAGCACAGTGGTGAAAGGCTGAGGATGAAAACTGCAAGGTACATTTACTTTTTTAAAGACTGAGCTACACTTTAGTGCAGCCAGTATACCCCAACCATAAGCTGAAACACAATGGTATCCTTAACAAAATATAGTCTCATTTACTCACCTAACATCATTCATTTTCCTACAGTTTACTTTGTAATTATGGAAAATCCTCTAGGGAGTGAAATTTGGAGGCCATCGCTATGATAAGGGGAAATGTTTTGGTTTTGGAATATGGAGCCATTTGATTTAATTACTTTAAAATACATTAAGTACATTCTGACAGCTGCTGATGGAGAGGAAAGGGAACCCCTATGTCAAGTAAATGCTTTAATAAATGGATAACTTATGAGCATCTTCAGTGTTTAGGAACAAAATTTACATATAAAGTGGTTTTCTAAATTGCCCTAAAATAGTTTGGAGCCTTAAGCTTCTCCCTTGCTTACTTTTCTTTCTTTAAAGATTGCATTATAAGCTCTTCCTCTGACAGAAAGTACAAAGGTACACTTTGACCCTGTTAGTCAGAATTCTTTAAAATTCTGATTTAGAAGAGTCTTAAAAACTAGGGGCTGGAGAGATGGCCTAGTGCGTTAAGAGCGCCGACCTCTCTTACAGAGGACCCTGGTTCGATCCCCAGCACACACATGGTGGCCGAGAACCGTCTGAAACTCCAATTCCAGGAGAACTCCAGTTCCAGGGGAATCCGACACCCTCTTCTGACCTCCATGGCATTGCACGACACGGGTGCACAAACTTGCATGCAGCCAGTATATTCATACACATACAGAAATAAATAAAAAAAAAATTAAATAAAAAATTAAAAAAAAACTAATGAGAGCTTCTATCACATTTCAAAGAAATAAAGTTGACATTTTATTTGAATTTCATGTCAAGCAAGACATGAAAATACCTCTCTTTCTCAGTTTACCACTCCTTCACTACTCTGGGTAAATGGAGAAAATTCTCTTTTCTAATCTCTCTTTCTTTTGCTAAGATTATAAATTTCTCAAGGATGAGAGAGAGGAAGAAAAAAAAAAACCCTCTCCCATTCTGAGAGTCTCCACGCACCTTGTGGCTCACCGCAGTTAATAAGAGTTTATTTATGTCATGTGGGAAAAGAACAAGCTTTCTGCCAGTACTTTTGGCAATTTCCCAACTGCTCTCTGTTTTCAAAACTAGACATCTTTGACCATTGTGTTCCCAGTATTTGAAATCTCTTCCCTGTGGGAAATAAGAAGGCGAACATTAAGAATTACAAAAGTTTTCCAAGGCTAAGAACTAGGTTGAAGCTCTAAATAAAGTTGGACACTAAACTCAAAACAAAACACAGAGCTTGTATAATATCATCAATATAAATGGAAATGAAGCATTCCATTTTTAGAGGAAAAAACCAGGTCTATCTGCAAAATACTTCTGTAAAATTAAATAAAAAGAGGAGTGATCTTGGTGGGCACAGTGACAGCAGTGGTGCTTGTCTCAAAAGTGCTTTCTTCCTCCATGGCAGGAAGAAGCTACCGAGCATGATTGTGGTGCAGAGTGAAGTCTCCACCAAACTCCAGGCAAGTGCTCTTGAGCTATCTTTTTAGCTAAAGCTGTCCTTGATATCTTGCATCCTTCTTTATTAGGTCTAGTTTAGCAATAATATTATATAATAAGTCAGTTTAAACAAAATCCTCTACCTCAGCACCTGATGATGGTCCGTCATATCTGACCACATTTCTCACCCAGTACCATCCGCCAGGTGGTTTGCTCCCCTGGCCTTCCTTAAGCAAGATTCTTGCTCAGCCACTTCAACAGAACTGTCACTTCCCCTTGGTGCTTCCATTCTACTCTGTGGCTGTAAATTTCCATTGCTTGTATTTAAGTTGAACCCTGTTTCAATTCCCTACTGGGAAGCTCCATTCTAGCAGCCTGTCTTGAATAAAGTCTTCCTTGCCATCTTTATCCTTTAGCAAAGTACTTTTCTTTTCTTTCAGGTTTTTTTTTGACACAGGATCTCCCTGTAACCCCAGCTGGCCTGGAACTCACTATGTAGAGCAGGCCAGCCTTGATCTTACCAAGTGCCTCTGTTTTTTGAGTGCTGGGATCAAAGAATTGCATTACCGTGCCCAGCCTTAGCAAGTAGCACTGGCCAGCTAATCCTTTCCCTAACTGATTTCCCTATCATCCTTTCCAGTCTGATTTCTAAGGCTGATTCAGGTTAAGACCAGAATCTGCAAATAACACAGGCCTCCCATCTATCCAGCAGAAGCAAGGCCTCTCTCTATCTTATATAACCTGAGATCTTAAGGGAGAGGACTGTGGGGAATGTAGCCACTCAGGGAAGACTGAAACTGCAGCCCAACACCAGGAAGTCCTCCACACTCTACTCTGCTCACAACTCTGGCTTATGGAACACTGCTTCTACTCCCAGAACAGGACCATAGCTCCTGCTCACAAGAGGGGACCATGGGTCCAGCTCATAAGAGGAGATCATAGCTCCAGGCTGATAGGAGGGGACTACAGTTCCAGACTCATGGAAGGGGACTACAACTCTAGGTCATAGGAAGGAACATTAGCTCCAGGTTCATTGGGGGAGGGGGACAACTATATGGGGACCACATCTGGAGGCTGATGGAAGGGAACAGCAGCTCCATTACAGGAAGGGGCCACAGCTCTGGCTCACAGGAGGGGATCACCACTCTAGCTCACAAGAGGGGGCCACAGCTTTAGGTTCATGGGAGGTGAACCCAGTTTCAGGCTCATGGAAGGGAGTCGCCATTTCGATTACATTGGTTCCTATTTTCCTATGTCTGATGTTCCATCCACATGAGTATACTTGTGTTGAAGAGAGAACACCTTGGCTTCTGTGCAGCAAAGGCAAAAATTACTTGCAGTCTTGAGCTTTTCACTTGAAGAGCATCGATATTGGAGAAAAACACCTTTATGGCCTAGCGGTTAAGAGCGCTGACTGCTCTTGCAGAGGACCCGTGTTCAATCCCCAGCACCCACATGGCGGCTGAGTCTTTAACTCCGGTTCCAGGGGAATCTGACGCCTCTTTTGACCTCCACGGCATTGCATGACACGGGTGCACAAACCTGCATGCAGACAGTACACTCATACACATACGAAAATAAATTTAAAAAATTAAAAAAAAAAAAAAGAAAAACACCTTTAGCTTTTGCTCAAGGAGACAGATTACTCTCATGTTTTGTTATTTTTTATGATCAAGGTTCTGGTTGACTCCGTTTAGTAATCATGACCCTCACATCTTCCTCCCTGGCCAGGCGGAGCTAGCCGTGAGACATCTTACCCTAGTCTTGTTTGCCTCCTCTGGCATCTTAGCTCTTTAGCCACTCTCGTTCTCAATTGTCAAGTCCTTTCCTCTCCCACACCCAGCTTAACACCTGGCTGCTGCTGATGGCCACCGACCATGGGTGCACAGCCCCTGGCAAGAGAGGTTCACCACGGCGCAGCACAGTGGGGCGGACACAATCCTACCCACAGTCAAGTTTTGCTGCAAGTGCTCTTCAGCCAGTCCCCTTTTCAATTGCCAAGTCCCTTCTTACTTGCACTCATCTTGTCACCTGGGTGACGATGATGGTCAGACAACCATGGGTGCACGGTTACATGGCTGTTTGCAGGCTCAGAGCCCCCAGGTGCACTAGGTGTGGCGTGGTGGGCTGGTTGCAACCACCGCCTGGCCACACCCCTAGCAGGTGACCACGGAGCCATAGTGACACAGAGGCTAGAGGCTGTGTCATTTTACAGTTCTTTAAAAAGCTTTAAAATTTCATTAATAAAACCTTTGGATATGGGTGTTGTTTAAAGTCCTTTCTTGATTCAGCTTTCTGTCAAATGGTCACAGATCCATGTCATTTCAGATTTTCTGTTTCTAAAATAATGATTTGCTTTTCATGCTCTTAAAGCTTAGACCCCAGTGATTCTTACTAAAATATAATGTATAAAAGTAGTGTTCTCAAAGTATATAGATTCAAATTGCCTTTGCAATTAGCTTCAGAAAAGAAAAAGATAGACAAGTTTAATCGCCACTACAAATATAAGAATCATTCTTATCTAACACTGACAAACATCAATACTTATTTATTCATCAAATAGGATAATTGTAACTATAATGACAATATTTTTAATTGAAAGAGATTTCCTTATATATCTGAGCTAGGTGCCATTGTTTAGTGACAGTATGTTGCCTTAAACAAATAAAAACATACAAAAGTTTAGAGTCTTCAATCATTAATTTTCTCATGGTTTAAGTTCCTCAACTGTGGCTTAATCTTATAAATGAACCAAGAATTTTCTCCTTATTCCTTGAATCAGTGAATGAAAGTTATTGAGTGTGGCAAAAGAAGATTGCATTCCCATGTACCTCCTAAAGCAAAGTTTGTTCTGAGAATGCTAAAAAAATAAGTTTAACTTCATGAGACTCTTAGAACAAGGTGAAAAAGAACATGTAGAGCCATTTGGTACAGATTCTGTTCAGTATATTTGACCATGAAGTTAAATTTGAGTTGGGTACTTATAAAAGTCTAGGAAAACCTCACACTAAACTGGTAAAAGCTAAAAGAAATGGACAAATTTATAGATATTTACGACCTACCAAATTTAAATCAAGAAAGAAAAATTTAAACAGATGAATAATAACCAATGAGATAGAACTAGTACTTAAAAATCTCCCAGCTAAAAAACCCTAACTAAAGGGATAAAATATAGAATTTTACTAGACCTTTAAAGAAGAACTGATACCAACACTCTTAAAAGACTGCAGATACATCTCACAAAGCATTGATTTCCAGAATATATAAACTACTCAGAAAACAAAGAAGAAAGAAAACAAATGAATAACTCAAAAGATGGAGCAAAGAGCTGAACAGAGACTTCACAAGTGAGGTATTAGAGATGGCTGAGAAACATCTTTAAAAATGTTCAACATCGCTAATAATTAAGGAAATGCAAATTAAAATCACTTTAATTTTAATATATCATCTCACTCTGTTAAGTCTGGCTAGGATCAAGAAAACAAATGATACCAAGTGGTGGAGAGGTTGTGGGGAAAGGGGAACACTCATCCACTGCTGGTGGGAATGTAAACTTGTACAACCATTATGGAAAGCAGTGTGGAGAAACCTTGGAAGACTCAAAATGAGCTTACCACCTGACCCAGTCATAACACTCCTGGGTATATACCCACAAGACTCATCTTACTGCAGAGATGTTTATTGCGGCTCTGTTCACAATAGCAAAAAGCTGGAACTAACCCAAGTGCCCCTCAGGTGACGAGTGGATAGAGAAAATGTGGTACATCTACACAATGGAGCTCTATGTAGTGTTAAAGAAAGATGACATCATGAGATTTGCAGGTAAATGGATGGAACTAGAAGATATTATGTTAAGTGAAGTAACGCAGTCCCAGAAAAACAAACAATGAATGGTATCCCTCATCTGTGGATGCTAGCGCCAATAACCTAGTTATAAGTATTTCTTGTGCAGGGATCCTTGAGCTTTTTTCCAAGTATTTGGGAGTGATACATATTAAAAAGAGCAACAACAACAACAACAACGACAGAAAAGACTGCATCAAAGAACTGACTGAAACGGTGAAATTTTACTTGAAACAGTGAACTTCTGCATCAAGAATTTTGAGAAGGAATGAGAAAAAGATAAAAGACATGTTTGGCAGAATGCATAAGCTCCAGTGGGGTGGGGGGTAGGGAGGGGGACACAGGTCTCGATTTTATTTGTAATGTAAACATATATATATATATATATATATATAGAGAGAGAGAGAGAGAGAGAGAGAGAGAGAGTTCTATGCAGTGTTAAAGAAAGATGACATCATAAGATTTGCAGGTAAATGGATGGAAGTAGAAGATATTATGTTAAGTGAAGTAACACAGTCCCAGAAAAACAAACGATGAATGGATGTGCCACCATAAAAACAAACAAACAAACAAACAAACAAACAAAACAGAAAAAGAAACATTCCCAAATTATTTCTATGAAACAAATGTTATCTTAATAGCTAAACCAGAAAAACATCTAACAATAAAATAATTATGGCCAAATCTTTTTGATGATCATAGACCCAAAATTTCTCAATTAAATACTAGCATGTTTAATGCAAGAGCAAATGAAAAAGATTATCTGCCATGAGCAAGTTGACTTCATCCTAGACATGCAAGGATAGCTCAATATATGTAAGTCAATAAATGCAATTCTGTGGGTATTGTTTGGGAGAAGCACTTAGGAACTCAGCTGGAAACTCCCTGCCCTCAGGCAGGAGTCCTGCTGATTTCATCCTTGCTTTTGGAACCTGCCTGGTGCCACTGTCTTTGATGCTTTGGGCAAAACATTGTCACATTCCTGCAGTGATCTGGAGTATATGGTGTAAACTCCTGTATGCCCCAATCCCTAGTCGCACCTTCAAGGTCCAGTATACACCCCCACCCCGAATTGTAAAAGTGAAGTTCAGTTATTCCTCTGTGGAGTTTCTCCTGGCCAGCCTGGGTCTTGAATCCATCCTTTCCTTGTTTCTTCTTTTTCTCCTCCCTTAGGGCTTTGCAGTACCTTCTCCCTCCCCTCTCTCCCTTCCAGGGATAAGACCCCCCCCCCACAGTCACTGGCCAGAGTGAGCCCAGGGAACCTGCAGTCCTGGGAATCTGTGGGCTCTGATCAAAGAGAGGAAGAACATGAAAGGCTACACAATTCACAACATAAACAGACTCAAGGACAGAAACCACACGATCAGGTCATCGTATTAGATGCATAAAAGGCTTTTGACAGAATCCAACATCACTTGATGATAAAAATCATGCAGAATTTAGGGACATACCTTAATGTAATTATAGCAATATACATATTTACAGCCACTATCATAGTAAATGGAGAAAAACTTAAGGCATAGCCACTAAAATCAGGAATGAGACAAAGCTCTCTGGCTCACTTGTGCGGTTAGTATAAGCCTTAATTACAAAACCAGAATACTAAAGCAAAAGAAAGATTTATGGAAATTAATTCTGTTTATAACTATAGAAGCAAAGCCTTAATTACATACCAAATCAAACTCATCCATAATTTTATATTTTATAAATTTTTTTTTTTTTTTTTTTTTTTTTTTTTTTAAAAATAAATAAATGTATCTTAAGATTATATATATATTATATATATATATACAGAAGTATTATCAAGATATTCTTGGACTTTAATTTCATCTAATATATACAAATAGTAGCATGTATAAAATATCTACATTTTATAATTCATGGTAATAAATGTCTACAATAATAGTATGAAATACGAGAAGTAGATGAGATCAAAAGACAGGGAGAAGCCCTCCACATTAGAAGAAGACAGGTACATCAGGGTGAGGATGAACTGGCTCACCCTTTAGGAGTGAGATATTACGGCTTAAAAGGGAGAGAAGAGAAGGAGAATGAGACACTATTAAGATTTAGTAAACCTGGATGATAAACTTCAATATATTTTATTTTACTTATTAATGTTTATTCTCTATACAAAGTATCTTTTTTTTTTTTTAATTTTTTGTTAAATTTTTATTTATTTATTATTTTTATGTGTATGAATGATGTGTCTGCATGCAGGTCTGCGCACGCTGTCGTGCGATGCCGCGCGGGGTCGAACGGCCTCGGATCCCCTGGACTGGGTTCTCCTGGAACCGGAAGTCACAGACGGTTCTTAGCTGCCATGTGGGTGCTGGGGTCGAACCCGGGTCCTCTGCAAGAGCCGCTTAAAAATTCATCCTGCTGTTTAATTTCACCCACAGCAGCAGCATGCTGTTTAATATCTCCAGCATGTCTCCTAAAGACCATTCCACCCGCTGCTCTGTTTGGCAGCTAGTCTCGTCTCTCTTCAGCAAAGGTAAGGTGGATTCCTTTTCCTTAGGGAAGAGAAATCCATGGTTTGTTGGCCTTGACAATAACAAAAATGCTGGAAAGTCAAGTGGCCAAACTGTTGACTTTGGCATCTTTCATATGAACCACAGCAAAGGAGCCTGGATGCTGCTCTCTGTTGCTGATCATGCCAGTTCTTCCCAAGTTAGCACATCCAGTTATCATACACACACAGGTTACCCATGTCAAACTGGATGAAGTCAGTTATCTTGCCAGTCTCCAAATCAATTTGAATGGTGCCATTCACTTTGATGAGGGGATCAGGGTACTGAATGGTTTGAGCATCACGGGTAACCAGATGAGGGATTTCTTTTTTTTTTTTTTTAATTTTTTTTATTAATTGTAATTTATTCTGATATGTGTATGAATGTACTGTCTGCATGCAAGTTTATGCACCCGTGTCGTGCAATGCCGCGGAGGTCAGAAGAGGGTGTCGGATTCCCCTGGAACTGGAGTTCTCCTGGAATTGGAGTTTCAGACGGTTCTCGGCCGCCACGTGGGTGCTGGGGATCAAACCCGGGTCCTCTGCAAGAGCTGTCGGCGCTCTTAACCACTAGGCCATCTCTCCAGCCCCCGAGGGATTTCTTTTGTGCCCACAAGGATCTTTCTCACTTTGTAAAACTTGTACTGGCTTCTTCAAGTGTAATATGATGAGCATGAAACCCACACTTGGTGTCACAAATCAGAGGGAAGTTCTCTCCAGTCTTAGTGTCACAGATCAGAGGGAAGTTCTCTCACATCCATAAACCCAGCAGGGGAGGCTCTATCATTTGTTTCAACATAAAAATAAATCAAATTATCTTTATGTATTCCAAAGTAACAGAGGCTATGGGCAGCAGATGCCCCTGAGTCTAGTGGCCAGGACCTGCCTTCTCCTCAAAGACTCAGCTTGTGAGGACCAGTGAATGGATGATAAACAAACACTGGTCAATTTATCCAGCACCTAATGTTTTGGAGCTGCTACGTGCTTCAAATGTTTCTTAGGACTACAAGTCATGGCTGCCCTAGGAGCAGGAAGAGCTACACAAAGTATCTTACAGTAAAACAAAACAAGAGAAGTTTTTAATAGAAAAGGAAAATCATATTATTCCCATTAGAAAATGTCCAAGGGATATATAAAATAAGTTTATGAAAGAAAAAAGGGACTAGGATGAATAAGTGCACGAGATAACTTAGTTTAACCTATAAAACATGCACTATGTATTGTTGGGTATACTCAGTGTCAATTTAACTATATATGAATTGTGAGTAATCTGGCCGCACTTAATGTATATCATCTTAATATTTTGTGTATCGGGGCTGAAGAGATGGCCTAGCGGGTAAGAACACCGACCACTCTTGCAGAGGACCCGGGTTCAATCCCCAGCACCCACATGGCGGCCGAGAACAGTCTGAAACTCCAATTCCAGGAGAACTCCAGTTCCAGGGGAATCTGACACCCTCTTCTGACCTCTGCAGCATTGCACGATACGGGTGCACAAACTTGCATGCAGACAGTACATTCACACACATACAGAAATAAATAAAATTAATATAAAAAAATTAAAAAAATATTTTGTGTATCTGACCTTGTAATTCCACATATAAGAATTTATCTTAAGGAAATAAAAATTGAGTATATATAAATGAACCCAATTCAAAGCACTCTATATAATAGTAAAATGCTGAAAATATTCTTGTGATATAGTACAATAATAATAAAATGGATATTTATGCAATTGTTTAAATGATGTCATTGGAGATATGAATGATATGGGAATATATATGTGATGTACTATAAAAACATACACATTGACATATATAGCATAATATAGCTTCAGGCATATATGCAGTAAAAAAGACCTTATACATGCATTATACATAATAATATACACAGATGACAAAATAAAATGACTATAAGTTTCTATGACAAAATGTAAAAGTGACTTTTTCTGAGTATTGACCTAATTATTTATATTTTCAGTGTGGCTTCATTGTCCTAGGAAAACTTTGATAGCAAACATCCTTTGTTTTGTTCACATAAGAAAAATTTAGTACTAGCTGCAAGAAACAAGTATGGTAAAGTGGTTACCCCTGAACTCTCAGACACTGAAGTTGCCACTACGTACAATCCGTGCATGCTCTCTGACACTAAAGCACATTATTCCTTTTGTAGCCTCTTTTCCTTGTCTCCTATCAGAAGGATAATATAATTAGTTGCTTGTCTCATTAAAGCTAGTTTAGTGATTAAGGCATTTCTTGAGACAAGGCAGATGTTTCTGATTAATTTATTTTACTTGATTGAATTAAAACTCTGAAATGGAAATATTCACCCAGATTGAAATTAGCCTGGCCTAAGTTTATCATGCTAAAATGTCAAAAGCCAAAAACGATACTCTAAATTAGCTATTGCTGTTACTTGGCTGCTTTTATTTTTTAAAATAAGTTGAAGTGACAATATTTTAGTATAAAATATGACAATTTGGCAGAAGCTTAATGTTCTTCATGTTACTTCCGTTTTGTTTGTTTTCTTAATTTTTTTTTTTTCTCCTCTGTGCTCACACTTGCAAAGGACAGTCACACAGTCCCTGATTGTTACTGGCTGGGGTTCTGTGTTCTACCGGTGCATTGAGATGTGAATGTATGGAAACATAGGTATGGACTTCTAGACAGAGAGAATAGTTTAAACAAATGCAGAAAAAAATGATAGAACAGGTTTTCAGAGACCATCAAAAAAGGGGTATGGAGCATTTGAGGGACTGTTGGAAGGTTGGAAACAAAGCTAGGTATTCAAGCTGAAGTCAAGATGCTAAGTAGCAATTTAAGAGGTTTGGGATTCATTTTGTACTTAATGAGCAACCAAATGTTTTTAACCAAGGGAATTTTCTAGAATGAAGAATGATTATTAAAGTGGAGAAAGGCAGCAAGTAGACATGAAAAAAACCTGGTGTACTTGTACAGGTGATGCTTGTTGAAGATGTTGGCCAAGGCTGAGAAGATAGAGGATGCTCCTGCAATGAATGGTAGGAAAGGGTTGACAAAATATAAGCAGACTAGGTCTGACACTGGGTAGAAGGGAAATTCAAAGAGGTTTCTCTTATCAGGCATGAGAAACTCAGAGGTAACTGTGGTACTACTAGTGTTGACATGCTATGATGATACAACAGAGACACGCCAGTGAGTTTACAAATGTGGAGAAAATGTGCAGAGAACCACTTAAACTTTCCAGTGTATTTGAAGCTATAGCTCTGAAGAGAAACCCAGGCTCTACTTAAGGGGAAGACAGAGACAGAACAGCACAAAGGGAAAGGAGTGTAGAAGTAATCAGGGAGGCCAAAGAGACACTCAAAAAGGAGAAAGAACCTGCTGTGGTGGTGCAGACCTTTAATCCCAGCACTCGGAAGAGGTAGGCGGATCTTTGTGAGTTCAAGGCCAGCCTGGTCTACAAAGTGAGGTCCAGTCTAGCTGGGACTAAAGGGAGACCCTGTCTCAAAAATACCAAAAAAAAAAAAAAAAAAAAAAAAAAAAAAAAAGGAGAAAGAGCTTCATTCACTATGATTCATCCCCAAATAGTTATTAGACCTTGTAATGTGTCTGCCATTGTTCTCACTGCCCAGAATACAGCAGTGAAGAGGACTGTGGCTGTTCTGACATTACAGAATTGAGAATTGAGAATTGAGTCTCTGAGGAGAAGGCAGACAACACAGGAGTAGAAAGCATTTTCAGAAGCCATCAGGCCCTGCCCACTAGACTCAAGGGCACCTCCTGCCCAAGGCCTCGGTTACTTTAGAACACATAAAGATAATTTGGTATTTTTTTTAAGTGAAAAAAGTTCTAATATGTTACATTTTGATTTTGTCTCAATGCCTTTGTAAAATGTAATTAAAAATATATTTAAGTCATTAATTGCCATTAAGTTACAGCCTCTGAATATACAAACTGCATGGGAATACACTGATAATTTTTCACCACTGGAAATCATGTTTTAGATATATGTCAACTATTAGATATATATGGCCATTAAAGAAGAAAAAGTCAAGAATGTTTTTGTCTCCTCTCCCCCCCCCCTCGCCCCTGGNGTAATCAGGGAGGCCAAAGAGACACTCAAAAAGGAGAAAGAACCTGCTGTGTTGGTGCAGACCTTTAATCCCAGCACTCGGAAGAGGTAGCGGATCTTTGTGAGTTCAAGCCAGCCTGGTCTACAAAGTGAGTCTCCGTCTAGCTGGGACTAAAGGAACCCTGTCTCAAAATACCAAAAAAAAAAAAAAAAAAAAAAAAAAAAAGGAGAAAGAGCTTCATTCACTATGATTCATCCCCAAATAGTTATTAAGACCTTGTAATGTGTCTGCCATTGTTCTCACTGCCCAAGAATACAGCAGTGAAGAGGACTGTGGCTGTTCTGACATTACAGAATTGAGAATTGAGAATTGAGTCTCTGAGGAGAAGGCAGACAACACAGGAGTAGAAAGCATTTTCAGAAGCCATCAGGCCCTGCCCACTAGACTCAAGGGCACCTCCTGCCCAAGGCCTCGGTTACTTTAGAACACATAAAGATAATTTGGTATTTTTTTTTAGTGAAAAAAATTTCTAATATGTTACATTTTGTTTTGTCTCAATGCCTTTGTAAAATGTAATTAAAAATATATTTAAGTCTTAATTTGCCATAGTTACAGCCTCTGAATATACCAAACTGCAATGGGAATACACTGATAATTTTTCACACCTGAAATCATGTTTTAGGACTGTGTAACTATTAGATATATTATGGCCATTAAAGAAGAAAAAGTCAAGAATGTTTTTGTCCTTCCCCCCCCCCCCGCCCCTTGGAGATGAGGACCAAATGGAGGCCTTGGACTTGCTGGGCAAGTGCTCTAATACCACATGAGCTAGATCCCCCTAACCCCAAAGTCAAGCATTTTGAGTGCTTAAGTCTTGCTAGTTACAAAATTTTTTGTTCTCCTTTGGTTTTTGTTAACAAATCCCAAAGATAATATACACATTAATGTAGATTACTGGAGATAAAAACCATCATTCAGAATTATAAAATTACATACTTTGAGCTTCTGTTGAAGAAGAAATATAAGTTTTAGCATTTGTAAGGAAGCAGAGAGTTGGTTTAGGGACCCATAGCAATTTCTATAAAGATGGCATGGTTATTAAACACAGCATTCCATGTTTTCCCCTTAGCAAGTCTATTTACGAGGATCGATCTGAGGATGGATCTGAGGCTCAGCAGCAGTGGCTGGGTGCAACAGCCACTATTAATCTATATTAATGTGTCTATTAATCTATATTAATGTGTATATTATCTTTGGGATTTGCTTAGTAAAAACAAAAGGGAACAAAATTTTGTAACTACAAGCACTTAAGCACTCAAAATTCTTGACTTTGGGGGTTAGGGATTTAGCTCTGTGGTAGAGCACTTGCCCAGCAAGTCCAAGGCCTCGATTTGGTCCTCAGTTCCAGGGGTGGGGGAGACAAAAAATATTCTCGAATTTTTCTTCTTTAATGACCATAATATATCTAATAGTTGACCTTATATCTAAAACTTGATTTCCAGTAGTTGCTAGGTGCTGCGCCTTTCCAGAGCTGGTTCTCACAGTGCTATGCACAAGCTTTCTTTCTCAGCCAAATGTCATCCACGCACTGACAATCTCTGGAGACTTCGTGTCATTGATGGCAACAATGGGGAGACCCCAGTTGGTAACCAGGCCCCAGAAATGCTCATGAGGTAGTTCCAGAAGTCCTTGCTGTGGACATAGTTGGCAGCTCTCAGCACCAGTGCCCCAGCCATCAATAAAAGATTTTTAATGAAGGAGGAAGCCAGCAAAAGGTAAAGTGCTCAGGGCCCACTGAAGACTGAACTGTTTTGTAGGTATCCAAGGAACATCTACTGAGGTGGTTGAATTTTAGTAAGCTGAGGCTGATCAGTGTCATACAGAAGAGATTAAGAAGATGAGCATGGTGGGGGAGGGGCTACTTGGCTGGTGGTTTGCAGGTCCTTGGTCGTCTTCAACAACAGAACAGCAGACAGCAAGGAAAGGGTAGAATGTCCTGGAAGCGACAGCAACCAAGATGGTCAATGGAAGAACAATGAAGATTAAATGAGCTTTTTTGATAGTTTTCCTTCTAACCCATTTTCTTTTGTGTACCTTGATTCTACATCACTGCTGTTATTGCTATCAAGGGAGGAATTTATGGATTTTAATAAATAGTTGAGTCCTATCCAAATGGCACCGGTATTCATGGGCTATACAAAGCCAAAGCTAATGTCTGATAATGCCCAGGGATCCTTTAGAGTAACATGGTCTAATGAAATGAATATATAAACTGCTTTTTACTGTTTCGTACTTTTCCAGTCTTTACAATGGTGCAGTAACAGGACCAAAGGTTGCAGCCACTATCTCATCTGTTACATTAACCAACATAATTGTCTTTTTTCCAGTCTGTTTTCTGGTATTATTTAATCTATAAGTCCAGTGGTGAAAGAGAGGATTTAGACAACCAGCTCCTGGCTGACTGTTATTCTAGTCAGCACCATTAATCTTCAAAAACTCTTTCATTATGAGAGAACTATGACTCACTAAGACTCATCCAGCCATCAGAAGCAAATTGAATTGGGAATTTCTGTCTCCTACCACTTTGTCTTTCATTTGTTCCAGTTTTATAGCTCAAAAAAAAAAAACAAAAACAAACAAACCAAAAAAAAAAACAACAAACGTTGCTTAGGTCAATAGATTTCTGTACCAAAAGGGTTATTTCTTTAATGTAGATACCTGGGTATTATCTACACACTCATCCTTCTAAAGTAGATTGAACAGTTTCTTATCCTGTGAATAGACTCACCCGACAGCTGCCACTCACTCATTCTAGGTAAAATGCATGCTTTCATACAAGTTCAGTTGTAATGATTAGAATGTGAATTCTGGAGTGAACCCTTCCTTGGTCATCCAGGTTCCTTCTGCCTCAAATTCCTCATTTATTTTGATTTTTAGTATATTTTAATTGAATTTTACGCAATTCATACTTTAATCATTCTTATACTCCCTCCCTTATCTGTCCCCTCCCCTAGTCTCCCCACCAGATCTTATGCATTCTGTCATTTATACTAAGGCCTCTTGAATCAAGTTAGTCTACTAGGACATTCCTCAGGGCAAGTTCATCCACTGGTGCCTAGGCAGCCCAACTAGAGCTTAGAGATCAGCTCCCTTGAGGAAGGCCAGCTCCCCATCACCCAGCAGCAATCAGCTACCAGTAGTTCCTCAGCTGAGATTGGGGTTCCTGCCCATCTCCCCAGCTTTTGTCTGCTTGAGTTTGCATAGATCTTGTGTTTGCTGATACAAAGTGCTCCCATTTCCTGCATTTCAGCCTGTATAATACCTGTGCTTCCCCCTCTCTCGAACTTCTTCTTCCCCTTCACCTCCATGGTTCCTTGTATAACTCTTCCTCTTCTCCATGTAAACACCTTCATTTTAAACACTTAGCTTCCTCCTTTATAGCATAAGCAATGGCAGGACAAATCTTCTGAGAACATTTTAAGATCCAAATCAATTAATACCTACAAAGTTCTTAGAGCCTACCTAACATTCAATCAATATTAATGATTATATATCAAGCTTTCTTTTTAAACTGCAAATCACCATCGTTCTGTGCATACTTGGTTATATACAACCTTGGGCCAGGATTTTTAGAAAAGAAAATTACACAATAGAGGAAAGATTCTCAAATGAATTCTTTGTCTTTCTTCCCCACCTCTTCTGTACTCATTAAGTCCTGCATATTTTGTCTTCTAAATACTTTTGACTGTTTCCTTTATCCAGACACACTGCTTCTTGCTTAAGTGGTTCTCAAACTCTCCAGACTGACCTTCCTCTTTGCCTAGCAGTTGCTGGGCTCCAATCTCTTCTCTGCATAAAGCAGAGTCAAGTTTTAGAAATCTAAACTGGAACACACTGATCTGAGTCTACAAGTGCTCACAGGCTTTCATTACCCTTGGAAAAAAAAATATCTTCTGTTGTTCTGCCTGAGGTGCCCCTACTCCTGTCAAGAATAACTTCCACCACTTTTTCTACACAGAGGACTATACCAGGCTAGTTCCTGGTATCTCAACCACCCCAAAGTACAGGCAATCGGCCTGTGTCTTCTTTTTCTTCACTTTAAGTGAAAAATAGAGTTTATAATCCTTACCAAGTGATTTTTACAAATGTTCATTCTATTAATCCATTGCATCCATAGGGTGTTAACACTTTGTTTATAATTTTTGCCAACTGTAGCATTTTGTAAGTAAACCAGAATAAACACTTTTATCATAGATGTAGCTAATGATTATTAACTCTTATTTTTATTATTTTTTCTAATTTATATATATATATAATTTTTATCAAATCAAGACCTGTGTCCCCCCAATCCCCCCACCCCACCAGAGCTCATGCATTCTGCCAAACATGCAATTGTCATTTTCTTTTTCTCAGTCTTTCCTCAATATTCCCATGTGGAAGTTGAATTTTTGAGCAAGAGTGGCACTGTTTCAGTCAGTTCTTGATGCAGTCCCTTTCCTGTTGTTGTTGTTGTTGTGTTTTATCCAATACTGCATTAGCTCCCAATGCTTGGGATGGTGAAAACTCAAGGGGCCATGCACAAGAAATACTTACAACTAAGGTAAGTGCACTAGCATCCACCAGATGAGGGATATACCATTTGGTTGTTTGTTTGTTTCTCGGGGATGTGTTACTATCACTCAGCATGATAATCCGCTACTTACTCAGCCATTTTCCTGCAAAGCTATGATAGTCGTCTTTCTTTACTGCTGCATAGAACTCCATGTGTAGATGTTACCACATTTCTCATCACTCATCAGATTGTTGAGGGGACATTTGGGTTGTTCCAGCTCCTTGATGATTGTGAAGAAGAGCTGTAAATAAACATGGACGGTGCATGTATCTCTGTGGTGGGGTGAGTCTTGAGGGTACATGCCTAGGAGGGTATGGGGCTGGTTGGTCGTGGCAAGTTCTTCAAGTCCTTCCAAGTCTTTCTATCCACCTGCTTTCCATAGGGGCTGCATGAGTTTTCATTCCCCGAGCCAGTGGATGAGTGTTCCCTTTCCCCAAACCTCTCCCAGCCAAAAAAAAAAAAAAACTTGGATCATTTTTTTCTGATCTAGCCAGTCCGTATATAATGATCACGCATAAAGATATGTCTTGAGACAGGTGTGTTGGCTAGTTGCATGTTCTTATGCGATACGCATTTTTCCCTTGTAAGCATTAGTGCGAGGAACCCTCCTCCAATGGGTTTTCACCATCCTTAAATTAGCCTTCAACTTATCGTACAATCATCTGTCCTACTCTTCGACTCCATCAGACTGGGTGACTGGTCTTTTCTTTTTTTTTTTTTTTTCTTTGAAGTGAGCTTTAATATATTTGGAAATGCAATGCTTTTGTCAGATGGTTCTGTGAGTGAAGGTTTCCTTCCATCCCATCTGTGGGATTTTCTTTTCACTTCCTGATGTTTCTTTCCTTTTTGATGTACAGAACTTTTGATTTAAGAGGGGGGGGTCCCAGTTGTCCAATGTTGGAACCTAATTCTTGCACAGCTGCACGTCGATATTAGAAGTCTTTTCCTGCACCTATGTCTGTAGTGCTCTGCCAACTATTGTCTTCTTATTGACTCAGAGTTTTGGGGTTTCACATTGAGGTCTTTGTTACCTGGAGTTGACTTTTGTACATTGTGAGAGTTAGGGGTTTTTTTAAAATTTCATTCGTCTACAATTGGTGATCCAGTTTTGCCAAAAACCACATGTGAAGATGCTTGTCTTTTCTGTCCATTGTGTTCTTGGCACCCTTGTCAAGATATGAGATGGATGAAATTGTATGTGCTCAGGTTTCGATCTTTGGTTTTGTCCATTGGTCAACAGGTCTGTTTTTGTGCCAGTTACCAGGCTGTTTCTATGACTCTAGCCCTGAAGTATAGTTTTGAATCTGGTAACAGAGATCCCACTTTGTAGCTCTATTTGTCAGGTTGCTTTGGCTATTCGGGGGTCTTTTTGTTTTCCAACTTAATTTAAGACTTTTTTTTCCCAAGCCTGTGACGAAACTCTCTGGGGACTTTTTGTTGGGATTGTGATAAATCTATACAAGAGATTTTCGGTAGAAGAATGGGACATTTTTACAATGCTTAATTTTTCCCACATCACATGAGCATGGGGGTTTTTCCATCTTCTGATGTCTTCTTCTAATTTCTTTCTCCTTTAAAGTTTTTAAAAATTTTGGGTTGTAGAGATCTTTGTATTAGTCTTTGTTTGGTTTAGTTTCCTAGGTATTTTGTTGCTTTTGAGCTATTGTATTGGGAAGTCTCTTTGAAAATTCTTTATTACTCCAGTTGCTTTTTCTTGGTGTAAAGAAAGGGCCATTGATTTTTTTTAGGTTAATTTTGTATTCCTGCCCTTCTTTGTGAAAGCTTAATTCATTTCTAGGAGTTTCTGGTGTAAGTTTTAGCATCCCCTAAGTAAACATCATATCAACATCAGCAAGTTAGGGAGAGCTTGACTTTCCTCTTTTTCCAAATTAGAGCTCCTAATTCTCTTTTCTTGGCCTTATTAGGCTAGCAAGTTTCAAGCACATATTGAGACGGAGGTCGGTGGAAGGGGGGCAGCCTTGCCAAGTTCCTACTTTGTATTTTGTCCCAAAGGTTGTATGGTCCATTTGTCTTCCCCATTTAGGATGAATATGGCTGTGGGTTCCATGTAATGGGTTTGATTACAATGAGGGAATGATCCACGCAAAGCCACAATTCTTCTAGGAGCTTTATAGCATGAAAGGAATGCTGGATATGTCAGAGGCTTTTTTCAGATCAATTTAGATTCGATGGTGGTGGGTTTTTGTCTTTCATTTCCATTTAGTGTTTGATGTGTTTTATTGATTTCATATGTTGCTCCAACCATCCCTTGCATCTCTGGGTATAATCCAAACTTGGTCATGATGGGATGATTTCTTGATGTGGGTCTGTAATGGATATTGCCAGTATCCTGTTTAGAATTTGGCATCTGTGTTCATTGAGGGATGAGTCTATATTTCTCCTTTTTATGTGTATCTTTGCCTGGTTTTTGGTAAAAGAGTGATGCTGGGTTTCATAGAAGGATTTTGGGAGAATTACCTCTGATTGTATCCTTCTAAAACAGTTTTCATAATACATGGCTTGTAGGTCTTTTTGAGACTGGTTTTATAGAATTCTGCCATGAGTTCTCTGGGCTGGGCTTTTTTTAGTTGTGAGGTCTTTTTATACATCTCAATTTCGTTTCTAGTGCACTAATGGCTCTTTTATTACCTGTGGATCTCTTTCTTGGTTGAGCTTTGGTGATTCCCCAGGATTTCAGATATTACATAATTTTCTTCAGTTTTCAAAACTTGGTAGTCAGAGTATCAGGTTTTTGAAGTATTCCCATATGATTTTTCTGGGATCGTTTCCCTTGTCTGTTTGTGATGATTTCCCTTTTTAATAATATGGATTGTATGATTTGGAGTTGTTTTCCTTTCTTGTTTTCATTAACTGGGCTAGAGGTCTGTCTATCTTGTTTATTTTCTTTCCAATAACCAACTTTTGGGATTCATTGATTTTTTTTTTTTGTCTTTGTTTTCTTGTTTCTATTTCCTTGATTTCTGTCTTATTTTTGTATTGTCTCCTGTCTTGTCTGTGTGCATTTTGGGTTTCATCTGTTTGTTTGCCTCTGCAGATCTTTGTAGCTAGGCAGTGTTGATGATTCACTTTTGCTCTTTCTGTTTTTCTAATCGTAGGGCAACCCAGGCTATAAACTTCCTCTTAGGACCTGTGTTTTTCGGTATGCCCATGGGTTTTGTTGTGGGGTTGGTTTTGTATTGGATCCATTGTCATTCAGTTTCAGGTATGCTTTAATTTCTTTCTTTTCTCTTCCTTGACCCAATTTCATTATTCAGGAGTGTGTTGTTTAGTCTCCATGTAATTCTTCGTAGCCGCTAGGTACTTATCCTGGTTTTTATGCTGCGCTTTATTGCATTGCGTCTGATAGAATGCATGAAAGTTTCAATGTTTTGTGTATTTGTGGAGGTTTTTCTATTCTGGTCCATGATGTTGGTCGATTTTGGAGAATGTTCTGTGTGGTGACTGAAGTAGAAAGTGTATATCTCTGGTGTTTGTTAGGGGTGGAATATATAGGTAGAGGTCTACGAGGTTTCATTTGGGTGTATCATGTATCAGTTTCAGATGTCTCTACTGTTTATTCTTTGTCCAGTTTGAACTATCAAAGGACTTTCAAAGTGGGGTATTGAAATCCCTACTATATGAGTGTACGCGGGAGTTTGAGTGTGCGCTTGTGGTCCTGGAGAAATGCTGTCTTTCATAAAGCTTGGTGTCACCAGAGTTTGGGGCTATATATATAGTCATAGTTGTGACACTTCCTTGGTGAATTGTTCCTTTTGATAAATGTAAATGGCCTTTTTGTCTCTTCTGTTTCATGCTTTTACTTGAAAGTCTAGTTTGTCCCGATATTAAAATAGCAACACCTGCTTTCTTTTTCGTACCATTTGCTTGGGATATATTTTTTCCATCCTTTCACTTTAAGGTGGTGCCTGTCCTTGAGGGTAAGATGTGTTTCTTGTGGACAGCATATCTATGGATTCTGTTTCCTAATCCAATCTCCCAGTCTATGTCTTTTGATTGGGGAATTTAGTCCATTAATATTTAAGATTATGACTGATAGGTTTGTGTTGCTTCCTTTTGCCTTATTATCCATTTGCGGTTTGGGTTTAGGTTTCTACTTCTTCAGTTATGCTTTTATTGATGTCTCTTTCTAGGTGCCTGGGGTTGGTTGCTCCTTTCTTCTGTCCTTTGAATTGCTTCAAGTATTCTCTGAAGGGTTGGTTTTCTGGACATGTATTCTTTCAACATGTTTATGTCATGAAAGGTTTTTCTCTCTCCTTCAACTATAATTGACATTCTGGCTGGGTATAGTAACCTGGGTTGGCATCTATTGTCCTTTAACACTGGGAATGCTTTGCTCCAGGTTCTTCTTGCTTTCATAGTTTGCATTGAGAAGTCAGTTGTAATTCTGATAGGTTTCCCCTTATAGGTTACTTGTTGCTTTTCTCTTGTGGCTTTAAGTATTTTGTCTTTGTTTTGGGTGTCTAGCATTTTAACTCTGATGTGGCATGGAGAATTTCTTTTCTGATATTGTCTGTTTGGAGTTCTATGTGCTTCTTGTATTTTTATTGGTTTGTCTTTTTTTAGTTTGGGGAAGTTTTCTTCTATTATTCTGTTGAAGATCTGATCAATACTATTCTCTTGGAATTCTTCTCCTTCCTCTATTCCTATGATGCAGAGGTTTGATCTTTTCACAGTGTCCCACCGTTCCTGGTTGTTCCACTTTTGTATATTTTAAAACTTTTCCTAATCTTTCCTTGAGGTTTTTAGTTGTTATGTGTTATCTTCCAGGTCTGATATTCTTTGTTCTGCTTCCTCCATTCTGCTTCTGAAACTTTTCCCATTCCTTTCCTCTTGATTGGATGAATGTTTGATTTCCTTTTACATTTCCTCTTCTGATTTCTTTAGTATTTCTACTTCTTTTTGGAGCTTCTCAATCTCTTCCTGTAGCTCGTTGCTTCACTGGTTGGTTTCCTTATCTTTTTCAGCATGGGATCTTTTCAGTGTTTCTACTTCCTTCCAGAGTTTGTCATACTCTCTCTCTATGTCCTTCTTGAGTTCTCCATTCGCTTTTCTTAGTTCTTTGATTTGCTCTTTATAATCTTGTAGTTCTTTAAATATGTTCCCAATTGTGTTTCTGATATCTGTGCCCTGGGGCATCCCCAGAGGGATCCCACTCTAGGAATCTTTCATAGGGATGGTAGAGCTTGGTGCGGGATTATCCTGCCCCTTTCCCATGTTGTCTCTTCTTCGTGTTCCTGGCATATGGGTTTTTCCTTGCCTGTATTCCAATGTGAGTCCTAAATGCCTCTTTACTGTGTTGAAGGCTTGCTTTCCTTGCCTCCTTCAGATGGCTTCGTAATCCCAGTTGGCAGGGGTGGGGGTGGGTGGGTGCTCTGTAGCCCATGCCCTGGTACCTGCTCTTCAGCTGGTCTCAGGAGATCTCAGATCCGTGCCTTCTTATTCTATCTCATTTACATCTGGGAATTCTGTGCATATTACATCTTGTACATAATAGGCACACAATGAACATTAGTTGAATAAAAGTGATTGAAATGCTGTATTTGGCATTTAGAAATAGCTAGATTTTTTTCCCTTTTTATTTTATCTTTTTTTTTCTTTCTTTTTTTTTTTTTTTTAAATTCAAAGTCCCTTACTAGCCCTGCTTCCATGGCTGGGCAAGACCAAGGGAGAAGGGAGAGCAACCAGCTGGCGCAGGGGGTGGCTGGTCATGTCCACAACTTTCCATGTACACACAACTAAAGGACAAGCACAAAGTCACTCTTACGGTTAGGAGTTGGCAGGATGGGATGGATGGGAGGGACAGATGGGAAATTGGGGAATCATTAAAAAAATACAGCCCCCCCCCAACTGGGTGCCAGGAGAGGAACTTGGTCTGTTTCAACCCAAGTGGAATCAGAGAATCAAAAGCCGTTTGGGAAGGCCAGACCGTCAGGGGTGGGGTTGAGGACGGTCCAGGGGGCGGGGGGGATGTTTGGCAACTGGGGTGAAGGGATAGCCCTCCCCCTGCTTGGATCCCCCCAGCCCCTTGGGTCTGGCAGGAAAGGGTCAGCCTGCAACACCCAGGAAGAAATAGCTAGATTTTTAAGACTAGTTTAGATCTTAAGCACTTTTGATTCAGGAATAAAGACAAAGTGATTGTGTTAACACGTACTCCAATCAATCAAAGATGACAACATCATAGAAGCTGCTGGTCCCAGGGTCTGAAGCATGGAAGGTAGGTGTGGAATGAAGCTCTCTCTACCTCTCTGTCTCTATGTCTGTCTCTGCATCTATGTCTGTCACTGCCTTCCCCCCTCTCTCTCCCTCTGAGATAGGGCAGAAGTAGAGTCTTGCTATGCTTCCCAGGCTGATGACTCTGAACTCCTGGGCTCAGGCCATCTTTCACTTGGGACTACACCTGTTTTCGACTCTTACTGCTTGTTGCCTGGTTAAGAAAGAACTCTTTCTGTCCAAGGGAATTGAAGTGACTCATGCTTATGAAGTAAAGACTTCTCTCATCATTTGTTTTGATCAGGTACATCCAGGGCTAATGACCCCCAGTTCTCCAGTTAATGATGGTGGTTGCCAAAGCCTTGCTTCCCCAGGGCAGCCAAGTGGTAAGAGAGGAGATGATTTTCAAACCAGGAATCCATCCTACCCTGATCCCAATCTCAGGGCCTCTCCAGTTTCCACTTGGCCTATGCTCCTAATTAGGCACTGAGACCATTATTTTCTTATTACCTTATGAGCTAAAGGTGACAACTGAGAGGCTTGAAAAAGAATTGTTTCCCTGGATTTATAATTACCCAACATATCCACTTAGGAAAATGAAAAGGACCCCAAACGACCATGTGAAGAGATACAGATCAAGAAGTAGTGAGTAGGGCTGGAGAGATGGCTTGGGAGTTAAGACCACTGGCTGTTCTTGCAGAAGACCCAGGTTTGAATCCCAGCACCCAAATGGTGGCTAACAACTATCTATAACTCCATCTCCAGGGGATCCGATGTCCTCTTCTTTTTGCTTCTACCCTTGGTAGAGTGTAGACCTATAACTGGCTGGAGAAGGCCCATAGAACTCAGAGTTATTGGTGTCAGTTATATTTGTGAGTTAATTTTATACAATTATATTACTTGTAAAATCAGTTGTGAACTGGGTATCAAACTGAGCTTGTTCTCAGAAGTGTAAGCCACAGAGAAGTGGATGCGTTTACATAAAGCCACTGGCCCTTAAAACATCCTTGAATACAGGTCTAACACATGTCCACTGGGTGATGCTAGAAGGATTAAATGATTTTTTTTAATTTTTGAGACAGGGTCTCCCTGAAGTCCCAGCTGTCCTGGAACTCAGTATGTAGACCAGGCTGGCCTTGAACTCAGAGAGATACGTCTGCCTCTGTCTCCTGAATGCTGGAATCACAGGTATGTGCCACCATGCCTGGCTAACTGAAATATTTTTGTAACCTTACTGAGGGACCATCAAACTGATTGCTGTGCCCACTACTTATAAACCCATTTTACTATCTAGTACCTTTTTATTTTTATTTTTTTTCTTTTTTCTTTTATATTATTATTATTATTTTTGGTCTTTTCAAGACAGGGCTCCCTGTAGCCCCAGCTGTCCTGGAACTCACTCTGTAGACCAGGCTGGCCTTGAACTCACAAAGATCTGCCTGCCTCTGCCTCCCGAGCACTAGGATTAAAGGCGAGCGCCACCATGCCCGACAATCTAGTACCTTTTTAATGACAAGCTTTTCAAGCTTGTTTGTTTGACAATGCATGATCTGGAGATAGAATTGTTGTACCTCAGAACAAACAAGCTTGAAATGCATTTTTAAATTGTAGGGACCAAAGATAATGGGTAGACAGCAAGATACAAGTGCCCCCCCCCAAAGGGGAACAACCAGAGCACCAAAAGACAGCTTCCCCTGTAAAGCTCTTTCTCCTACATAGGTAGCTTGGTTTTTGAGGCTTTTTACTTAAGCATAGATACAACCTTCTTCTAACACCAGGCACAGGCCTTCTTGACAGCTGTTAGTAGGTTGAAACCAGAATGATTCTTTTTTATTTTAATTTTATTTATTTCTGTATGTGTATGAATGCACTGTCTGCATGCAGGTTTGTGCACCAGTGTCATGCAATGCCGCAGAGGTCAGAAGAGGGTGTCGGATTCCCCTGGAACTGGAGTTACAGATGGTTCTCAGCCGCCATGTGGGTGCTGGGGATCGAACCCGGGTCCTCTGCAAGAGCAGTCGGTGCTCTTAACCACTAGGCTATCTCTCTAGCCTGAAACCCTGATGATTCTTAAGAACAACAGATGCTAGCTATTGAGTCAGCTTGGTCTTGTAGGGCCTCCACAGTATCAGAGGTAAGGTTTAAACCTACTGCCACTTGAACAGAAACAGTACAGTGACTATGGGAGACTGGACCCAGATTCAGTGTTCGCCCCTATCATTAAAACCAACCCAAAGGGGCAAGGGAATTTAATGGGTGGTTTGGTTCAGTGGATCTAAAAAGTGGGGTTTTGCGTAATTGACTGGCAGAAATAACTTGATTATCTGGTGTGTTATAGGCCAGGGTACAGATGCCAGCACAACTGATGGAAGAGATGGGAATATAAATTTGTGCCACAAAGAGAACCAACCCTTCCAGAACGAAAACATATAGAGAATAGGAAGAAAATCTGGTAATGTGAAGTCACCAAGTCAGAGAAGAAGCTCTCACAAATAATACTGGGTGATCAATGTTCAGACAACAGAGGTTCAATAGGTGGTAATAAGTTTATGGATGGGTTTGATTCGTTCTCCCAGAAGAGACAGAATTACTAGCATCTACAAGTACTCTGCTGTTAGAGATCCATATGGAGTGGAGAGTTTTATGACCAATTGTTAGGGAGTTGACGGAACAAGGAGGAAACTGGAGTTGGGTATCCAGTACAAAGATTAGGAACTTTTATTTGAGTGCTGTTTGCCTGGAGATGAGTGGAATATGACACAAATTTTTTAGAGCTTGAAAGTTAACTTTTGGTCAGGGAAATCCTTAGGAGTCAATGCTTATATTATTGGAAAGTATGTCTTAAGGTTAGAGTATAATTAACAGAGGCAGCTAGGGAGGGTACTGACTAGAATAGATAAAGATTTTTAGTCCTCAAAATTCTTACAGAACAGAGCTTAAAGGCAAAGTCCTGTATCTATAAGAACTGGGTCGGGGGGCTGGAGAGATGGCCTAGCCGTTAAGAGCGCCGACTGCTCTTGCAGAGGACCCAGGTTCAATCCCCAGCACCCACATGGCAGCTGAGAACCGTCTTTAGCTCCAGTTCCAGGGGAATCCAACACCCTCTTCTGACCTCCGAAGCATTGCACGACATGGGTGCAGAAGCCTACATTCAGACAGTACATTCATTCACATAATAAATAAATAAAAATTAAAAGAAAAGAACTGGGCCCAAGATGGGGTGGTGACATAAGATGTCTTTGAGAATTTATACTGATACATTCTAATGAGGGATGTCGAGTTATTTATTCATTCTGTAAAGTCAGGTTCTGAATAGAAATGAAGATGTAAGGTAGTAGTGAGTTGTCCATTCAAAAGGGCTTGAAAGCTAGGCAGAGCAACTTGGTTTTAAGGAGACACAAAGCCTACAGCCTTTGAAATAGGAAGAGTTGATTTTTTTTTAAATAGACTGTTGTCCACCCTGCATAGGGGAAAATTGGAGGTATTTGAAGGTACTAGAGGTAGACTGGAACATTAGGGTTTTTAAGATTAGTTTCTTGCAGTGGTTAAATACCTGTCATGTCCCTAGAGATAATATTTGCCCCAAGAATTATATCTATTAAGGTATTTCCCCATAGAGACTCCAATTATAGTATGCCAATCTCTGTAAATCCCAAATAGTATTTATGTTAGTTTCCTTGTCTGATCTGCAGATAAGCAGGTCATCTGCATGTTGAATGAAGAAAAACACTGTTATAAAAGGCAAGAGGTCCTTAAACTAAGGCCTAGTCAAACAGGTGGGAGGTTGTCTCAGAAATCACAGAGCATAACAATTCAGGTTAGATGTTGGCTGACCTGGTAGTCAGGTTCTTCCCATTGGAAGGCAAACAGAAACTGAGAGTTGAGCTGCATGCCAGTTTAAAGCATCTAAAATACCAAAAAAAGAAAGAAAGAAAGAAAGAAAGAAAGAAAGAAAGAAAGAAAGAAAGAAAGAAAGAAAGAAAGAAAGAAAGAATCTTTTAAGCCTATACCTCTAAACCAGGAAGTCCTTATGGGAATTAAGAAGGTACAGGAATTTGGTAAATAGGGGAAATTGGAGACACCTCCTTATCAATGGATCTAAGGTCTTGTACCAGTAAATAAGTGGACTTTTGGCTGCCAATTTGAGAATTCAAGGGAGTTACAGGGAATGTAAACTGGTGAGCAAAATTTGTGAGTAAGGGATTATACGTAGTCCTTGTTTGGCTTCACAAGATGTTGGAATGCTTGGGAAAAGAATTGAGGTCAGTAAGTAAAAAAAAATGGTGGTTATAAATAACTGCTATCCAAAGAGAGGACACAGAAAGGGAGGGAGGAGAGAGAGAGAGAGAGAGAGAGAGAGAGAGAGAGAGAGAGAGAGAGAGAATTTCTAGATGGTAGGGGGAGCTTATTGAGAAATGGAGTAAGAGGCCTATATTAGTAGACAGATAAGAGCAAGGGTCCAGGAGGACCAATAGCAGTGTTGAGAGGAAAGATTTTTGTGTGTGTATGTTTGGTTTAGTGTTTTTGTTTGTTCATTTACTATTGTCTTTTAAAACAGTGTCTCCATAGCCCAAGCTGGCATTGAACTCACTGTGTATAACAGGCTAGACTTCAATTCCCAGAAATCCTCCTGCCTTGGATCTTGGCCTCTCAAATGTTGGGATTATAGGCATGAGGCAGCATGCTTACCTGAGCCTATAGTTTTGATGTTAGTGTTGAAGCTGAGTTTTGATAAGATGTCCCTCTCCAGGAATTGGGTTAGGGAATATGTAAAGGTTTGTATTGAGAAGGAGCATACCAAAAAGGTTATGAGGCAGCCACACTGAGTGTCCCTTAATTGCAGTGAGGAGTTTCTCTTGTTTGGTTCTCTGTTGCTGTGATAAAACATTGAAGAAAACCAACTTAGATAGTAAAGGGTTTAATTTCATTTAACAACTCCAGGTCACAATCCAACTTCAAGAAACTCAAAGCAGGAACCTGGAAAAGTAGGAAGAGACCACGGAGGAACTCTGCTTACTGGTTTGCTCTTTTGGCCTGTGCTCAGCCTGTTTTCTTATGCAACCCAGGCCCACCTGCCCAGGCGTAGCACCATCCACTTGCCACATAACTCAGAAATCAAGAAAATGTCTCATAGACACACCCACAGACCAATTCCATAGAGGAAATCTCACAATTGAGGTCCCCTCTTTCCAGGTGCATCAAGTTGTTAATCAAAGCCAAGCATGACAGAAGGATTGTAGACTGAAAGGTATGTCCAAGGATGGCAATCAGGACCAAATAAATGGCTCAGCAGTTAAGAGTACTACTCTTCTGAGGACCCGAGCTTAGTTCCCACCATCCAGTTTGGGCTGTGCACAACTGCCTGTAACTGTAGATCTAGGGGAATTTGATGCCTTGGGCATCCATGGGTACCTGGAGAGAGAGAGAGAGAGAGAGAGAGAGAGAGAGAGAGAGAGAGAGAGAGAGAGAGAAATCATTTCAGGGTCTGAGTATCAATTTGCCCCAGTTCTTTAGAACACATTCCCATTTTGAATCTGAAGGGATGGAAGGGGCTGGTTTCATGGTGAGATAGTGAATCAGTCACCCAGATTCCTAACTGGGCATCCATCTGGAGAACAACTTTCAAAAGGAACATCCAAAATGGATATCAATGAAGGTTGTTACAGTAAAATATTTCCATTTTTCT
The DNA here is from genome assembly GCA_009823505.1 of Rhizomys pruinosus. Lineage (NCBI taxonomy): Eukaryota > Metazoa > Chordata > Mammalia > Rodentia > Spalacidae > Rhizomys > Rhizomys pruinosus. The sequence continues at coordinate 2,231,403 of VZQC01014917.1, read as the reverse complement.
CACTCTATTTGTAAATCTGTCTCTGCTTTGGTCTTGATTTAATCACTCTCAGTCTGTAGGAGCTGCTGAACATAGCTTTCAGTGTTTTTCCTTAATTACTTAGCTTTTCATCTTCATAAGTCTGTTTAATAAGGCCCTGAGTACAATATTAATAAGAGCCTTTGCTCTTTGTATTTATTTAAGACATATTAAAATGCACAAGAACTTCTTGTCTGTTATTTAAAGGTAAAAATATCCTTGTGGGGTCTAATTAAATTCTAAGGAACTAAAATGACAAAATTAGAGCTGAGACTAAAATGAAATAGAACTTAATGAAGATTAATTCATCATACAAATGGGACATTTTTGTAGGTAGGTGGCCTTCTGTTCAAAAAGGAAGATATGTACCCTGGATATTTCCCACCCATTATGTTGAAAAGACTTAGACCATGTAGATAAAAGGAAAAGTACTTCATTTTAAAATAAGCTAATCTATTAATAATTTGTAAGTTAACAATAATTAAAAGCAGAAATTTAGACTTTTGGAAGGAATCTGAAGACAAAATTAGCAAATTCTTGATATAATATATTCTGGTACAAAACCACTTTCTAACCAGTGCCTGAAGCTCTCGCATTATATTTCAGAAGACAGTAAAGGGGACCTGGATTAGCGGTTCACAGAGCATAGGGCTCTTGAAGAGTAGCTGAATTTGGATCCCAGCACCCACATCAGGTATCTCACAGATGCCTGACACTCTTGTTTCTGTGGATCTAACACCTTATTCAGAAAAACAAATACATGATTAAAAATCAAAATAAATCTTAAAAATAAATTCTTTAAGAAAAATTTGATTATTATTATTTTTATAGCAAGTGACTTCAGAAATAGAGGTTTGAAGTAGTCATTTATGTGAAAACTTTATGTGTGGAGTACCATGAATAGGCTTTCCCTTTAAATTTCTACCCACTTTCAGAATACCTGCAAGCTGACAGTTTAATGGCACTTGCAGTGGGTCAGGGGTTATGTGGAGAGTTCTCCATGCCCAAAGAGTAAGATGACTTTTAAATTTGTGAGTTCAACTCTGCCCAAGGCCCGTGGTCCTTCTCACTGTAGCCTGAAAATATAGTACTAATCGGACAGGAATAATGTAATTTATCTCACTGTCACCTAATAAAATGCATTAATTTCTAGTGAGAGAAACTTTGCTATCATGTGACTTAGCTGCTTGCCCTGACCTGATTTGCTTCTGAGAGGGCCAGTGTCAAGAATCAAGCTGTTATTTTCATGGGCAGATGGTTGATTATTTGATCTTTAGGCTCCAAAGTCTTCCGTGTCTATGGAGATCATCGATTCAGGATATTCACATTGGCATAGAGGCCATTTTCACTCTGTTCTATGCTTGGATGGAATCTTGGACTAACATTTCAATCCAAGTTTCTTCCCAATTAAAATGCAATACAATTTTGATAAGTTCTTCTTTAATAACTACATCTTGGCCTCATTTCCCAGGAGTTATATCAAGGATCCACTAGAGGTTGAATTGTTCCCACACTGGTATGTGTTTACAGTCATTAGTTATTAAGGACATCTGTTCTTGTGGAGATTTGCAGTTTGAAGTTCCAAGGGTCACCTAATTCCCAAGTGTGAAGACTCCTTATAGGCACAGATGGAGGAAGCCTCTCTCCTCTTCAGAATCTTTGCTTTCTACCAATAGTGTACTTGCTTCTATCTGAAAATCACATGCTCCTTGGAGCTATGACTGGGAATGCAAGTGATCAAGGAATAAGTTGAGAGACTTCCTAGGAAACATTTCTGATACTGAGTCTTGAACAGTTTATGACTTGTTCCAAAGTGAATTCTGAGTTGCACACTAAGTTGCTTATGACAAAGGATGGCTTCCTGTAGGTGCAATTCTTCATGGCATATCATGAATGCTTTGTTCGATTATATTTTCATTCTTGCCATTGTTTTTATATTATCTGTCCTAATTATCTTTTCTATATAATGTTGTGACTAAAATCATGATTTTATTTCATTAAGAAACCAAAAACCGAACAGAAAATCTTATCAAAGCCTAGCTGTCAGCAAAAATTTCATTCTGTATAAAGATATAAGCTGTTTTACTTTAATAATTTGAATTTTTCTGCCATGAAGTTTCATCTTGATACTTCTCTTTTAAAATTAAAAGTTATTTTAAATGCCATTTAATACTTCTCTTCTAACTTATTTCTCTTGTTACTTGATGTCATGTAGACTGTGTAACCTAGGAAACCTGAAGCCAGCTGACAATATAAAGTGCTCGAGTTCTTTTCTCTATTCTGTCTCTGATTTATTTTATGAAAACTGAGAAGTCACATAACCTTTTTCTGCCTACACATCTGTAAAATACATGAGATAACTATTGTCAACAAACAATGCATTGCTTTTTATCTGCTGTGCATCAATCCCACCACTGACATAATTCAGAATGCTCATTGCTTGGTGGGAAAGGCAACAAGTCCCAAGATAGAAAATGAATTGGCAGCTGGTAGAATTCCTCATGTAAATACATCTGCTAAGTAAGTCATGCTTCTAGGACAGTGATATAAAGGCTGAAGATTTTTTCAAAATGCATTTAAAATCAGCCTTAGCTTCACTGTTTAGTTTAACGTTTTTTCAGACAGATGCTAATGATGATTCTTGCCCTTCCAGTTGCAAATCACCTCCATGCTTCCATCCACACTAACCCAGAACCCTGAATAGAGTATAGAGCACTGTTGCACCTCAGAAAAACCTGAACTCTGAGCTGGCAGGCATGGTGGATGCTTATGGTTGACTTGAGTTAAAAACTCTAATCTTGAACAAATTCAGTAATCTTTTCAGCCTCTCTTTCTTTATCTACAAAATGGGAGTAATTATTAACAGTGCCAAACTCATGGAAGTAATGTGAAATGAAAGTTAAATAAAATAATGTTCCGTGATGATTTATTTTGATTGTCAAATTGATGGGATTTAGAATCACCATGGAAACAACCCTGTGGGCATATTTGGGATGAAGTTTCCAGACTGGGCTAATTATGGTGGGAATACCAATCCTAAATATAGACATAAATTATGTTGGGGTCTTGGACTGCATAAGAAGGAGAAACTGAGCTGAACACCAGCATTCAGCTCCCTCTGCTTCCTGACTGTGAACACAAGTGACCAGCAGCCTCATGCTCTGACCACCATGCCTCCCCCCCATGATGGACTGTATCCTTCCTTAAAACATTGTTCTTCTCTTAAGTTGTTCCTGTCATATATCTGGTTGTGGCAATAAGAACCTCTAGTAAGAATTTTGTCTGTCCCTTCTTGCATCGTTAAGCATATTGGACACTTAACTGCTGATAAATGTGTTAGCTATAAGTTGCAGAATGGAAAGAACAAACCCCTTTCTCATTTGTTTCTATGAAGATCTCTTAAACCATGAACTCATAAAAAACTATGGGGCCTTGGTATGGGGTGTGTTTGCCAGGTTTGTAACTTATTTAAAGATGAAGAAAACTACCCTGTCCATATCAGGATACTTTGAGTGATGTTTTCTTCAAATTTCCACCACAGTTATTTCCTAACCACATGACTAATATCACAGTTTTTATCTTGAAATGATAAAAATATCTTTAATGTATAAATTCTTCTCCTCCGTCTCCTCCTCTGCCTTGCCCTATTTCTCTTGATTTGCTGAGTCTAGTTAATATCATGAAATTATTATTCTTTTCTAGTTTGGGGGAAGGGCAGCACTGGAGATCAAGCTGAGGGTCTTGCACATGTTTGGCATGTGCTCTACTATTGAGCTTCATTTATTTCCTGCCCTCATAAAGTTAATTTTCATTTGAGAAAGAGGATAGACAGACAAACCTAATGGGACCTTGGGAAGGGATCAAAGCTCCTCACTTCAGGAGCTGGTTTATCTTTGCTTCTGGACTGAGATTCAAGAACTTCAATAAAACTGACAAATTTAAGATTGGCAGAATACATGAGGTTTGTGGGGGGAACACGAACACAGCAGGGGGTCTAAATTGGATTACGAACTGTTGTATGAAATGTACAAAAGCTCAATAAAAGTTTATAAAAAAGATTGCCTACAGAGATAAATTCCCTTTTATTAGACATCTCAAATAAGAGTGTTAAAAGCAACAAGTATACCATACTTACTTAAGACTAGAAGGTCTGACTTTGAGTTTAATCTTATCAGCATTCCTCTCTTATCACCAGAACAATGCTCCTTACAAATACATTTACAAGAGGAAATTGTTCTGTTTTTCTGTGTCTGTCTCTCTGGGTCTCTCTCTGTGTCTCTGTGTCTCTGTGTGTCTCTCTTTATATATATATATATATATATATATATATATCTCCATCCTTCTGGTGTGTGTGTGTGTGTGTGTGTGTGTGTTATGGGCCAGAGGTCAACCTCCAGTGGCTTTCTCAATTACTCTTCACCTTGTGTTTTGAGACAAGATCTCTCACTGAATCTCTAACAACATACTGATTCACTGATTCAGCTAGTTGGCAAGTCGTGTGGATGCTGCAGAGCTGAATTCAAGTCTTCATGCTTGTGCAACAAGTACTTTTCCAACTGAGCTATTCCATTACCATGAACTTTCTTAAAATAAGAAAAATAAGCAAAGCAGATCACAAATATGCTTACACATGCACACACATGCATGTGCACACATATGTACTTGTAAAAATATTTTATTATTCGCCACGTGTTCTTGTAGCTAGCAGGTTTTTTTCTGGTGTTGACATTAACCTTTATTGTACTGTGGTCTGATAGGATGCATGAAATTATTTCAATTTTTTTGTATTTCTGAGGTTTGCTCTGTGTCCTGGTATATGGTCAGTTTTGGAGAATGTTCCATGGGGTGCTGAGTAGAAAGTATAGTCTTTGGATAATTGGGTGGAATATTTGGTAGATTAGGTCCATTTGGTGTATCTTATCATTCAGTTCAGATGTCTCTCTGTTTATATCTTGTCCAGTTGACCTGTCCAATAGGCTCAGTGGGGTATTGAAATCTCCCACTATTAGTGTGCTGGGATTGATCTGTGCCTTGAACTTTTGCAGTATTGTGTTTATGAAGTTCAGTGCACCAGAATTTGATGCATATATATTTAGGATTGTGAGATCTTCATGGTTGATTGATCCTTTGATAAGGATGTAATGGCCCTCTTCATCTCTTCTGATTAGATTACTTTGAAATCTATTTTGTCTGATATTAAAATAACAACTCCTGGTTGATTTTTGGTATCATTTGCTTGAAATTTTTTTTTTTCATCTGTTCACCTTAAGATGGTGCCTGAAATAAAAAGATGGTGCGTGTCCTTGAAGGTGAGGTGTGTTTCTTATAGACAAAAGAAAGATGGACTCAGTTTCTTAATCCATTCTCCCAGTCTGTGTCTCTTGACAGGGGAGTTCAGACCATTAATATTTAGGGTTAATATTGAGAGATGTATATTGCTTCCCTTTAGTTTATTTTCTGTTTGCATTTTTGTTCTATGTTTATATTTCTGGGGTTATACCTTCATTAATTAAACAGCCTGGTATTGTCACAAAACAGACCTGTAGATCAATGGAACCAAACTAAAGATCAAAACTTGAGCACATCCAGGTTCAGCCACCTCATATTCAACAAAGAGGCCAAGAAGACTCAATGGAGGAAAAACAGCATCTTCAGCAAATGGTGTTGGCATTACAGGATGACCACTTGTAGAAGAATAACTAAACCCCTACCTCTCACTATGCACAAAAATCAACTCCAATGGATCAAAGACCACAATGTGAAACCCAAAACTCTGAAAATGTTAGAAGAAAACATTGATAGTATCTACAAGACATAGGCATAGGAAAAGACTTTCTAAATTAGACAGCAGCTGCACAAAAATAAGGTCAACAATTGACAAATAGGACCTTACTAAACTCAAGAGCTTTTGTACAGTGAAAGAAACAATCATGGAAGTGAAGAGAAAAACACAGAGTGGGAGAAACTTTCACCAGTGATAGATCTGATAGAGCATTAACATCTAGAGTGTATATACTACTCAAAAAACAAAGGAGGAAGAAAATAAATGACGCACTCAAAAGATGGAGTAAAGAGCTGAACAGAGACTTCACAAATGAAGAAGTAAAGATGGCTGAGAAACATCTTAAAAACTGTTCAACATCACTAATAATTAAGTAAATGCAAATTAAAACCACCTTAAGATTTCATCTTACTCCAGTAATACTAGCCATGATCAAGAAATCAAAGGATATCAAATTCTGGAGAGGTTGTCGGGAAAGGGGAACACTTATCCACTGCTGGTGGGGATGCAAACTTGTGCAACCCCTATGGAAAGCAGTGTGGAGAACTCTTAATAAACTGAAAATGAGCCTATCACCTGACCCAGTCATACCACTTCTGGGTATATACCCACAAGACTCATCCTACTGCAAAGATACATGCACAGCTATGCTTATTGCCACTCTGTACACAATATCGAAGAGCTGGAAGCAACCCAAGTATCCCTCAACCAGTGAGTGGGTAGAGAAAATGTGGTACATCTACACAATGGAATTCTATGAAGAGGTAAAGAAAGATGACATCATGAACTTTGCAGGTAAGTGGATAGAACTCAAAGTCATTATGCTAAGTGAAGTAACACAGTCCCAGAAAAACAAATGACAAATGGTATCCCTCATATGTGGATGCTAGCACCAAATCCCTAGTTCTAAGGCAGACTGAGCAAGTAAGTTAATGTTATATTTCTTTTTATCTGAAAGCAACCGAGCTTTTATAATATGAATCCCTTAATGGCCTCTAGAATTAACTTACCACTTATTTTCAGACTTTGTAATTGTGGCAGATGGGTGGAGGGTATGTATTCATATTTTAGAGTAATATAAAATTAAAGAGAAAAATGTGAATTCCTATTCATGTTCTGGAATTAACGTACAGTTTATTTTTAGATGTCACAATTTTGGTATATGTGTGACATATGTATAGACATAGTTTAGAGCAATACAAATTGGAGGGAACAACAATAGCAAAAAGGACTGGGTCAAAGAACTGACTGAAACAGTAAACTTCAGCCCCAAACAAGAAACCTCTGCATCGAAAAACGTTAAAAAGACTGAGAAAAAGATACAAGACATGTATGGTAGAATGCATGAACTAGGGTGGGGTGGGGGCATGGAAAGGGGAATGAGTCTAAATTGAACTGAGAAATGTTGTATGAAATGCACAAAACTTCAATAAAAATATTAAAAATATTTTATTATTAATTTTTATTTTTATGTGTACTGCTTGCATGTATGTAGGTGTACCCATGTCATGCAATACCCACAGAGTCAGAAGAAGGTTTCAGATTCCCCTGAAACTGGAGTTACTTATGGTTGTTAGCTGCCATGTGGGTGTTGGGAATTGTACCCAGGTCCTCTGCAAGAGTAGCCAGTGCTCTTAACTGGTAAGCCATAGTTCCAGCCCCACACAGATAGTCCTTTGGTTAGATCCTGCCCCAATATCATCCTGTCTTTCTTACTCCTCTCCACCTCCCACCAAAGCTCTTTTTCCCAACAGATACCTCTCCTACCCTTACATCTTCTGTCTCTATACCTCTTTCTGTGCTAGATAGCTTTAGTTGTCAATTTGATACATCTGGGTTGAGGGAGCCTCAAATGGGGAATTTCATCCATTGGACTGGCTGGTAACCATGTCTGTAGGGCATCTTCTTGATTGATGAATGATATGGGATGACCCAGCTCATGGTGAGCAGTGCCACCTCTGGGCAGGTTGTTTTGTATTATATAAGAAAGCAGGCTGAGCACGAGCCAGAGGCCTAAGCCAGTGAGCAGCGTCCTCCATGGCCTGTGCTCAAGCTCTTGCCTCCTGTTTCTTGCACTGAGTTCCTGCCTTGGGCTCCCTAGGTGATGAACTGTGTCCTGGGAGATGTGAGCCAAACAAACCCTTTCTTTCCCAAGGTGTTCTTGGTCAGAGTGTTTTGTCACAGCAATTGAAGGCAAACTAAGACAGAAATTATTACCAGGAGTGGGATATTGTCACGACAGACCTGACCCAGTTTATTTTGGGAGAACTGTAGACGTGTTTGAAACGTTGGGTTAGGAAAGTTATCGAGTGCTTACAGTTTGCTGCTGTGGAGCTTGGAAGAGTTATGCTGAAAGAATTATTGAGGATGGAAGGCTAGCTTGTGAAGCTTCAACGTGAAGCAGAGACCACGAGGGCTGTTTGTATGATGTGTTGAATTGAGAATCTGTGGGTTCTGGTCAGCTGGAGTTGAAGAATCAACTGTAATTAAGAAGAGACCAGAACCTGAAGTGAAACCTTTTTTTTTAACTGGGACAATTGATGCTGGTTAGCTGGTGCTTAAAAAATGGCTGTAATTGGATAGAGAAAATGTGGTACATAATGGAGTTCTATCCAGCAGTAAAGAAAGATGACATCATGAACTTTGCAGGTAAATGGTTGGAAAGAAAAACAAAGGATGAATGGTATCCCTCATCTGTGGATGCTAGCACCAATTACCTAATTGTATGGCAAACTGAGCAATGTCAATGTGATCTGAAAACAACTGTGCTCTTATATTGTAGAATCCCTTAAAAATAAACAAATAAAGAAAAAAAGTGAAAAAACCAGCTATAAGTATCAAGAGAATAGCATCACTATGGTGAAATCTTCTTCAAATTATTTCCTCATCATCAACAAAGAAAGCTCAGATCCAGAGGAGGCCAAAGCCTCCATGTCAAGCTGGAAGCAGGACCTGGTAATGCATAACAGTTTTCTTTATGGTTCTGGTGCTCAGAGCATGAAGGGGTCACAGAAAGCAGCTGAGGCCTGGCACTGTGAAAGGCCAGGAAAGGCCATTGGTGAAAGTGCAGCCATGGTTGCAGTGAAGACCAAGGATTGCAGAGGTCATGAAGAGAATCTCAGGCTTTACACCAGGAAGAGTCAGAAGAGCCCATTGCTAAAGGTGTAGCCTCAGTTTCAGTGGAGACCTCAGCTTTTGAAGATGCCAGGGCCATGGGATGACCAACAAGGTATGGAATGCATCCGGCCTGAGCTTGTGAGATGAGCTGTGTGCTGTAGATGGCAGAGTCAGAGAGGTGGAGGTGCTGAAACCCTTTGGAGCCCAGAAGATCATGAGTCAATCCCAGGTGCCCAGCCTTAAGATACTTTGTGGATTTAGGTTTTGCTTAGGTGTGCCTGATTCTTTGCTTTGGAATAAGATAGTACTTGTTTTGGATTTTACAGGAGCCCACAGTTAAGAGACTTTTTTTTTTGGTCTTTTCAAGACAGGGTCTCCCTGTAGCCCCAGCTGTCCTGGAACTCACTCTGTAGACAAGTCTGGCCTTGAACTCACAAGATCCACCTGCCTCTGCCTCCCAAGTGATAGGATTAAAGGTGTGTGCCACAACCCCTGGCTTTTTTTTTTTCAGTTAAGAGACTTTTAAGAGATATCGTGAACGTTTAAGTGTTGGGTTTTTAAGGACTATGGGAGTTTTAAGTTTATACTGTCTTATGTTGTGATATTAGCATAATACTTTGGAGATAAGAAATGAAAAGCTTATGGTTTAATAGTGATATGGTTGTGTGTCAAGTTTGACAAGAAGTCAACTGTTCTGGATAGTTCTAGTTTTCAACTTGACACACCTGGGTTGAGGGAGCCTCAATTGGGGAATTTTCTCCATCGGACTAGCCTGTGGCCATGTCTCTGGGGCATCTTCTTGACCAATGAATGATGTGGGAGGACCCAGCTCACTGTGGGTGGTGCCACTCTTGGCCAAGTTGATCTGTACTATATAAGAAAGGAGACTGAGTATAGGCCAGGGGAGCTAGCCAGTAAGTAGTATTCCTCCATTGCCTGTGCTTCAGCTCCTGCCTCCAGGTTCCTGCCCTGAGTTCTTACCTTGGGTTTCCTAGGTGATGAACTGTGACCTGGGAGATATAAGCCCAATAAACTCTTTTCTCCCCAAGTTGGTATTGTTCAGAGTGTTTTATCATAGCATTTGAAGGAGTCCCCTTCCTCCAATAATCATTAACTGCTTATGGGAAAGGGTAGGGCCTCAAGATTCTCTCACCCATCTAGGGTGGAATGTTTATCAGCTTAGTCTTGTGCAGGACTTCACAGATCTTGTGAAGGCAATACTGTTGCTATGAGTTCATGAATGCAACAGCGATCACATCTGAGGAACAACATTTCACAGCACTGTTTCCCATCCAGATCTTCTCCCTTTTCCATCATGGTCCCTCCCTGAGCCTTGAAGGGGGTGATATAGATGTCCTGTTTAGGGTTAACAACAGTTACTCGGCTAAGGAGTTTCTTTCCTATTTCTCCACATCCATGAAGGGATTTTGTCTGGACTGAGCTTGCATGGTTCTTTTGCATGTTGTTAACACACTTATAAGATCATATGAATAGAAAGTTTCCACATGCTTGTTTCATGCACCCTTAATTTTGGTTAATCTTCCCTTCAGGCTCTCCTCTCTCTACTCAACCCCCACCCCTACTTAAACCTTCCCACACCTTATATTCCATCCCTTCTAGTTTCATGTTACATGTCTACTATCATCCTTCCCTTAAGACCTTCCTCCCCCAACTCCTTGCTTCTAACAGCCGCTTTCTAACTTCCTGGCTTTTACATGTACTCCAAGTTTAACACACAAGTTTAAAAATTCAAAGCTAGGATTTGGTTCATGAAAGAGAACTCAGAATGTTTGTCTTTCTGGGCCTTGGATATCTCACTAGGTGTATATTTTCCAGTTCCATTCATTTCCCACAAATTTCCCAATTTAATTTTTCTTTTAAACGGAACAAAATTCCATTGTGTATGTGTACTACATTTTCATTATCCATTCATCAGTCGATAGACATCTAGGATTTCATTTTCCAGAGACTGTGACTAGACTAGCAATGAATATGGATGTGAAGTATCTCTGTAATATGACACATAGTCTTTGAGTGCATATGTCAAAATTAATTTAAATTTTAATCTTTGCTTAGTCTTGGAAGTAGTTTGTTAATTATATCCTTTCAGCCATGTAATTCCAAAGGCCACAAAATCACATGTACAATTTGGCACCTCTCCTTCCTCCTTTTCCTCCCTCCCTCCCATCCTCCTCTCTGTTAGTGCCCCAGTTCAGACCTAAAGTATTTACAGTCATTTATAATAGTATCTACTAAATAAACATTCTGTTTCATATTGACACAGCCTCAAATATTTTCTGTGGTAAGTCAAGATTTTAGTTTGGCTGGGTGTGGTGGCCTGTGTGCCTTTAAACCCAGCACTTGGAAGAAAGAGGCAAGTGGATTTCTGTGAGATTGAGTATCCTGGTTGAGTTCTAGATCAGCTGGGGCTACAGGGAGAATGTATCTCCAAACAAAAAGAAATCAAACAAAAACAAAACAACAAAAAGGATCCTAGTTTCATTGACCAGAAGACCCAAGAAGGCAACTCATGAGCCTATAGGCAGCCATGTTGGGTACATTTTTCCAAATGCTGCTATTCATTTGTTATAATAAATGTACATAGAAAATAATTCCATAAGTAATATGACATGTAACTGCTCTCCTAAAGTTGGAGGTAGCTATTTAAATAGTTACCTGATAATGTTCCTTTTTTAAATTAAAATTAAACTGATACAGATTTATTCTTTATATGTAGTCACATTCTGGGATGAAATGGGGTAAGAAAATTATTTTCACAATGCTTTTGTAAAAAAAAAGTGGGGAAAAGTTCTTTGTTTGTTGAATTTTCTCTTAAATGCATCTTTATGACAGCACTGAATAAGATGATAACACAGGGAAGAGAAATTGATGGATGAAATGGAAAATAAGGATGTTTAATAGAGACTAGTATTAAAGCAATGGGGAGAAAAATCAGACCTATGCCTATCCTTACCAGAAAAGTCTTTACATACTTCCCATTGTTAATTAGGAAATTGCTTTTGTCCTTGTTATGTTTCCACCATATAAAAAATCTGTATTTCCTACATGGCTACATGAGTCCTTTATTTCATTGAACTCTTGTCTGTGGAAATAAATGAGAGCCGACACAGTGAGAAGCGAAGATATTTATTCACAGCTGATGATAGCAAGGCATTTAACCACCATCTCCTGATGTTGGCAGAGACTCAGTCAGGCAAAGCAAGAAGACAGATTTGTAGCACAATGAAGAAGAGACTCTAGGTATACCTGTGGGGAGGCTGATGGCCTAGGGAAGCTGAATATGGTGACATAGAGGTGATGGTTAGTGTGGACACCTGGCTTTCTTTGATTGGCCCAAAGTTAGATGCAGGAATAAATATTAGGGACACTGTCAAATATTAATAAATTCCTAACCATTTGGGTTCCAATTTTTATAGAGGCCATTAAATTGCAGCATAGCTTACTGACCTGGTTCCTACAGATAAAAGTTTGCTTTCCTGAGCTGGCACCAGAGTTCTAATTTTATATATCATGGCTGTTTTATATATTTTGAGTCTTTATATCTGTAATCAAACTGCCCTTGGTGAAACTTCCAGAGGAAAAAAATNGCTTAGTCTTGGAAGTAGTTTGTTAATTATATCCTTTCAGCCATGTAATTCCAAAGGCCACAAAATCACATGTACAATTTGGCACCTCTCCTTCCTCCTTTTCCTCCCTCCCTCCCATCCTCCTCTCTGTTAGTGCCCCAGTTCAGACCTAAAGTATTTACAGTCATTTATAATAGTATCTACTAAATAAACATTCTGTTTCATATTGACACAGCCTCAAATATTTTCTGTGGTAAGTCAAGATTTTAGTTTGGCTGGGTGTGGTGGCCTGTGTGCCTTTAAACCCAGCACTTGGAAGAAAGAGGCAAGTGGATTTCTGTGAGATTGAGCATCCTGGTTGAGTTCTAGATCAGCTGGGGCTACAGGGAGAATGTATCTCCAAACAAAAAGAAATCAAACAAAAACAAAACAACAAAAAGGATCCTAGTTTCATTGACCAGAAGACCCAAGAAGGCAACTCATGAGCCTATAGGCAGCCATGTTGGGTACATTTTTCCAAATGCTGCTATTCATTTGTTATAATAAATGTACATAGAAAATAATTCCATAAGTAATATGACATGTAACTGCTCTCCTAAAGTTGGAGGTAGCTATTTAAATAGTTACCTGATAATGTTCCTTTTTTAAATTAAAATTAAACTGATACAGATTTATTCTTTATATGTAGTCACATTCTGGGATGAAATGGGGTAAGAAAATTATTTTCACAATGCTTTTGTAAAAAAAAAGTGGGGAAAAGTTCTTTGTTTGTTGAATTTTCTCTTAAATGCATCTTTATGACAGCACTGAATAAGATGATAACACAGGGAAGAGAAATTGATGGATGAAATGGAAAATAAGGATGTTTAATAGAGACTAGTATTAAAGCAATGGGGAGAAAAATCAGACCTATGCCTATCCTTACCAGAAAAGTCTTTACATACTTCCCATTGTTAATTAGGAAATTGCTTTTGTCCTTGTTATGTTTCCACCATATAAAAAATCTGTATTTCCTACATGGCTACATGAGTCCTTTATTTCATTGAACTCTTGTCTGTGGAAATAAATGAGAGCCGACACAGTGAGAAGCGAAGATATTTATTCACAGCTGATGATAGCAAGGCATTTAACCACCATCTCCTGATGTTGGCAGAGACTCAGTCAGGCAAAGCAAGAAGACAGTTTTGTAGCACAATGAAGAAGAGACTCTAGGTATACCTGTGGGGAGGCTGATGGCCTAGGGAAGCTGAATATGGTGACATAGAGGTGATGGTTAGTGTGGACACCTGGCTTTCTTTGATTGGCCCAAAGTTAGATGCAGGAATAAATATTAGGGACACTGTCAAATATTAATAAATTCCTAACCATTTGGGTTCCAATTTTTATAGAGGCCATTAAATTGCAGCATAGCTTACTGACCTGGTTCCTACAGATAAAAGTTTGCTTTCCTGAGCTGGCACCAGAGTTCTAATTTTATATATCATGGCTGTTTTATATATTTTGAGTCTTTATATCTGTAATCAAACTGCCCTTGGTGAAACTTCCAGAGGAAAAAAATGGGTTTAATTCACATTAAATATATAACATGCCAGACATAACTTAATCACTGTTTCAGTATATGAAATGAGAAGGCAGAATGTAGACCTAGGGCCAAAATCCAGGACCCTAAACAATAGGAAGTTTACACAGACAGGTTATGTTCATGTGCCAAACTCACGAAAAATTTACAAATGAATTTCTGCAATAGAAGTCACTGCATGATGTCTAATCATTAATTTCACACATTTAAAAGAGCTTCATCAGACAGAGGCCTTCAGTATGTTAGCTGAAATCAGTCAAAGGGAATAACAGGGAGATATATATGGAAGGCCTTTTGCCTTGACGTTGCTTCAATTGGTGTCTTGGATATAAAAGTCCCTCTGTTCTTCAGATTCCAGAAAAGAGGATCAAAGATGATCATCTATGAGCTGGGAATGGTGGCAGATCTCTCTGAGATTGAGGCAAGCCTTGTCTACACAGTGAGCTCCAGATCATCTGGGTCTACAGGGAGACCCTGTCTCAAAAAGAAAAAGATAAAAAGATGATCACTTATGAAAATTGTGGAGAGGTCCATGAGAAATAGGAATAATGGACTTTGATTCTAGGATGATACAAATCTAGTGTAAAGTCAATCTCCATCTGTCACAGTAAGTAAGACTGCTGTGGAATCATTGTTCAGTAAATCAACAAATGATAAATGACAAGATAGAAGATACTCAATAAAAATCTAGGAGAGAGAAAGGGATAGGAAGGAGAGAGAGATAGATAAAAGGTGAATGATAATGACTGCTTAATGTGTAATTTTGGGAGAGAAAATACATTGTAGCTAGGGCGTAGGGAACATCCATGGCTATGGGGAGCTGACCCTAGATGTCACCCATTGAGTTACAAATGCTTGGTCATCTCTCATACGCAACACTATAAATTGAAGTATATGGGGATAGATGATGATTAGTGAGCCTGTCTCGTACTATGGATTGCCATGTGTATGTGGGTTTTGGATGAATGCAGTGAAATAACTCTATAGACAGACCTTGGAATTTATAGACTACAGAATTAATTTCTGGATTCTATTACTGACATTCTGCAAACCAAATATTTTCAAGAATTTTGTTCACTCTATTCCTTTATATTCTCTATGTATTCATCATTCTTCATGATTAGTTGAAAGAGGAAATGCACAAGATAAAATCCAAACAGGGTAGCACAGTCTGGTTCTAAGCAGTTGGGATGATGAAGTTCAATTGTTTACTGTATATGGGGCCAGGCCCAGTGGCAGGCAGTTGAAAGACCTGAGTCATTCAATCCTTTCCAGCTCTCTAGGAAAATATCATTATTCCTGTTACTTCAGTGAAGGAAGTGAGATTCAGGGTGGCCCAGTAACCTACAAAGATATTTCAGTTATTAATGAACAAATTGAGACTTATAATCAAAAGTATATGATTTGAATCTGTGGTACAGACCACCTAGAATAAACAACCCAGGCCCAGAATAAATGTAATAAGTTAGTGAAGTAAAATATTAAGAATTTGTGTTGAATTTCCAAGCAAGGGGATGAAGGTGATTTAAATTATTTTAAATCTATGTATGCACAGGTATGTGTATGTGTGCGCACACATACATGCATGTGGGTGACCATAGAAGCCAGAAGAAGGTGTCAGATCTTTCTTTTAGACTGAAGTTATAGGCAGTTGTGAACCGTCCAATGTGGGTGGTGGGAACCAAACTAGGGTCTTCTAGAAGAGCAGCAAGTACTGTTATCTGCTGAGCCATGTATTCCAATGAGTTTGAGCCTATGTTCTGATACTGATAATAACTTTACATATCAGTGTGTACACAAATTTATTCAACGGTAAAGAAAGTTTGTAGAGAACTTCACATGGCAAGATATTCCATGAAGATGTTAACTAGTTTTTTTTCCTACTTCACACGTTAGTTAGCCACAGTTTGATCTCTTTTTTTGTTTAATTTTCATTGTTTTATTGATGCTTTGTGTATTTCATACATCATTTTCCAATTCAGTTCAGGCATATTTCCCTTTCCCTTCCCCCCACCCCACCCCACCCCATCCCAGATCATGCATTATGCCATAACTGTCCTGCATATTTCACTCAGTTTTTTTTTTCATTTTTTAACAATAAGTGATAATTTATGAGTACAAGCAACCTTCATGTAAAACCAGTTTGCAAGCAGTTGTGTCCAAACCCACACAGCCCATGGGTCTCACCATCCAGCGGGGGGTGGGAGGAGGCTTGTATGTTCAATCAAGTTGATCAAATGAGTGTCCAGACTATATTGCTGTAGTTTCACCATTCACCCCAATCGCAGCCCTTACATTCTACCACGTCCCCCTCTTCCGCAGATTGTTCCCTAGGCATAGAAAAGGGGCACAGGTGGATGAGAAGCAAAACAGTCTACTTTCTCTGGAGCTGTTGTCTTGGACTCTGGTCAATTATGGCTGTTTCCTTTCATGGGCTGACAGTTTGTCCAGGAATAACCTTTCGATCCTACTAATGAAGCACAAGCAATTAGATATATAGGTATTTAAACAGTACTAATTGTTATGGTAGGTTATTTTGGCATAGACACAGATGTTTGGATGGTATGTTAATCCATGAATTACATTTTTTTCTGTTGAATATGACAGGGTCTTACTATGCCATATAACATCTCCTAACCATTAGAGGATGTAAGCTTGTGGCATCAACTGTGGGTTATTCCTCCAAGGAGAGAGCTAATAGCCAATTAGATTTGGGATATACAGGCATATGGTTGCCTCTGCTGCACAGTATTTCCAGGCAGGTTAGGTGTAGCTGGTGCTGATGGAGGAATCTTGCTTGACTCAAGGAGACCCATATTTGCTTTATTGGTTTAGTGGCCTTTGATAACACTCTCTGGTATTCCAGAGACCATCTGTACACTTGCATGTGTGGTCTCAATACATCTTTCACATGTTAACGTCAGGTCTTTGACAGCAGGGCCTTATTGCCTCTCTTCTTGAGTTTAGAGGCAAGGAGCCTTTACCTTTTGTGGGGGCTTGGATTTCCTGGCCAACATCTCCTTGGTAGAATAATCCATTGCTGATGTCAGAGCTCCTGTATTAATATATTTTGCTTAAGTGCATAGCTTAAGGAGACTTTAGTATTATATTTGGTTCTGAATAGAGAATAATCCTTTTCACAGTTCCTATGTCTATTAGTCAATTCAAGAAGGCAGTTTTAC
>VZQC01014917.1:2126445-2200253 GCA_009823505.1 Rhizomys pruinosus | reverse complement strand
GACCCACACAACGCTGCTGAGGGACCAGAGCAAACCCAAACCCGACCCTCTAGTCATGCTGCAAAGGCAAAGCATGGTCCCGCCCCCTCAGAGGGCTCAGAATCAAGACCCTCTTCCAGCTGCCCCTGAGACCATCCACCCCAAAAAGTACCTGCCTGAGTAACTTATGGCCTCCTGCCTGTGCCTCAGGAGCTGGCCCACACAAAGCCACCAAAGAACCAGAGCAAACCCAAACCTGATCCTCTAGTCATGCTGCAAAGGCAAAGCGTGGTCCTGCCAAGACAGGAAACCCCTGCAAGAGGGCTCAGAGTCGAGACCCTCTTCCAGCCACCCCTGAGACAGTATATCCCCAAAAGTACCTGTCTGAGTCACAGTTTGATCTCTTAAGAGATGCCCTGTGCCTGGCTGACAAAGGAGAAGTCATGTGATTTGGTACTTCAGGGTAAAATTTTACCTGTGCAAAGTGGACTATTTATAAAGCAGAGAACAGGAGCTTTTGTTACAGGAAGCCTAGGTTTAGAAGGAGATTGTCCTTATACACTTTAAAATGTGAGGTAAGGCCAGCCTGGTCTACAAGGTGAGTTCCAGGACAGCTGGGGCTACAGGGAGACCCTGTCTCAAAAAGACCAAAAAATAAATAAATAAATAAATAAAATAAAATGTGAGGTGAGAAATGGCCCCATCCTTGTGCAATAATGGTTTATGTTACTCACGGGCTATTTCTTCTTCTCTTTCACACATAAAATGAGGGCAGATTTCTGGCACTACAGAGTTAGATTTCATCAGGTGACTTTTTTGACCAATGAAATAAGAAGGGAAATAGATGATTTAAGTGTCAACATGGGGCCTGCATTTCTCTCTTTGATGTCAGCCAATATGGCTTAAGACAGCAGCTGTTGAAGCCATTTGAGTGGTACATAAAGGCCTGTGCCAGGCTGAGCAATAACGGGTTCAGTGGACATAAAACATGGGTGAGAGGTGAATGTTGGCTACTTTAAACTAATGAGAGTTGGGAGTTGGTAGCTCCACAGTGGAAGCTGACAGCTGCTATGGATGACTAGGTGAACAAGAAGGGGACAGCCATACTGCTTTGCTTTCTTTGTGTGTCCCTGTAATTGTGAAGGTGTGAACATCTGTGTCATCTCATAAAATTATAGCCCAATGTTGATGATTTCTGGGATAGGCGCAGGGAGAAAGAAGAGCCCTAGAGCATATACCATCAAATACAGGAGAAAAAGGATATAGAATATAAATAACAGTAATAAGTAAAATCCTCTAGAGGTCAATAACAGAAGACTGAAATTTCAAGCAGTTATGATTCAATAGTTAACCCCACCATTCACTCATGGGAGAACTGATATTCAAAGATAGAAAGAGAAGCTGCACAAGGTGCATGTTTACCTTCCCGAGTACTAATCTGGTCTGGCTGGCTCCCACTTCTTTCTTTTTAAAATTTTCTTTGTTATACATACACGGTTTTTGGATGTTCTCCATTCCACACTGCCTTTCTTATTATAACCATTAGTAATTCTCTTACTAAAACTCTAAACGTTTCCAGTTCTTTTTTTTTCTTCTTGGCTTTTCTGTGTTTGTCCTTCACCCCTGAATGCTATTTTGTCTAGGTTAATTGTAACTTTCTTCTTAGCTCAGTGAAGATTCTATTTGGTTGCCTTGTGGGATTTATGGTGGGAGATGATAAATATGCTATTAGTCTGAATTGTCTAATAATTTTGAATTAATTTCTTCTAATTATGTTTTTCTGTGTAGAGAATTTTCACAATTTCTTTGCTCTCAACAATCTGAAATTCTAAGAATACTAAGTATAAAGGTTACATATATTGTACTACATAGGTCTTTATTGCCTGGAGTCTGTTTTTCTTAATTCCGAGAAAACTTTCAGCTTTGATTTTCTTTCCATTGCATTCTCTTTTTTTTTTAATTCTATATGACAGAGGTCTGTCTTTTTTATTTACATATTCTGTCTTTTTTCCTGATCCATTCATTGGAAGGCTTTATTTACCTTTCAATGAACTGATTTTCATTTTATCTTTATCACCTATACTGACATCTGTTTATTGTTTTAGCTTTTAATTTCAACATCACATGCTGTTCTTAAGCTCCTTACTTGATTGTTTGCGTAGCAGCCCATTCTGAATGCTCTTCTACTTTGCACGTGTGCCATTATTTCCTGTTAAATATTTTATGTGTATTTCCTTCTGTGTACCTTTCTATTTTTCTAACAGTTTCTAGATTCTTGAATGCAAAGTGTAGTTTAACAGTTTCTAGATTCTTGAATGCAAACCATTTATAGGTTTTGATTTGTGTTTTCACATATTTTATAATTTAGAGTTGCAACCAGAAATTATGCTGTTTCATGGCAGAAGGACATGCACTGTACAATCTAGAAGTTACTCTGTATTATTTCTTACACTGTTGTTACAATCGTGGTTTTATGATTACTGTGTAGAATGAATGCATAACTTCAAACCAGTTTTGCCACTGTTTTTGCCTGGAAGAATCAAGGTACCAGGTCTATAGTTTGTTCACCCCTATTGCGTGCTGATATGAGAACGCCAGTTGATATGGCTTCTATTAATGTCTAAATGCTCTAAGGACCACACACACTCTCCTGTAGGTTGCTTCTTGGTTTATGGCCATTAGCTATTATATTTTATATTTGAAATTGACTATGTAATTAAGTTTCTTTTGCAAAAATATGAAAATATGTTCATTACCAAAGAAAGAAATCATCAATATATCAATGTAATCAGATAGTTTTTATTTTTTATTTGTTATTTTTATTTTAATGAAACATATTTTTCAGAATCAATTCATAAAAATGATAATTTCTTCTTCTGTTCCTCCCTTTTCTCCCTTTTTTCTTCCTTCATTTTCACTTTTTCTGGTAGGTTGTTGCCAGAATACTCAGAGTAGGGTTAAGCCATGTAAGTAGGCCATTAACTCATAGTTCACCTGCATTTTATTGCCTAGAATTCTTTTACATGCTGAGTATGATGTCATGGTAGGGTATCCAATGGAAAGGATTGGCAACAGAAAACCTGAGAGGGGTTGTGGGAATGGAAATTTGTGTATGGCTTGAAGCGAGAAATTGTAGACCTGTGCTGGGAGGATCTCCAGTTATCTGATATCTCTGTGGGCTTCCAGAGTTATCTGTAGCCAGAAGATTCGGGAAAATATTACAATGATTCTTGCTTCGCCCTATCTCTGTAAAGTTCCAGGCCCATTCCCTTGAGGCATTGAGCAGAATGTCACACCTCTAGTTACCTGTTGCACAAAATGGAGTTCTGCAGCCCCCGGATTAGAACTAAGTTGGCTCACCCCTCCCTTCTGCCTGATCCCTACTTCCTTGCCCAAAGCACAGTAGTCTTGAATATATAGACCTCACTGACAGAAAATAAACGGAGTTCCTATCCTCCCCAGTTCTCCATGTGTAAGTGAGTCTGCTTATTTTTCCTTTGGGTGATCTCTGGCGGTATTCCCTCCCCCCCTTCTTGCAGGAGCAGAGCCCAGAGACTGTTGGCCTGCAAGCAGGAGGCAAGTCCTGGAACTGAGCCAAGAAAGGAAGGACAGCATGTGGAAGTGGGTCACACATGACTTAAAGACACCACACCCGACAACTGGCACCCAGAATATGCGGCTTGACTTTCCACCAAAGGAACAAGGAAACAAAGGGAAAAAGTATTTATCGGGCTGTCTCTCTTAGCCCTGATTTCCCCCACACAAGGGAAATCTCGGAGGGTTTTACCATAGAGACAAGGAGATACCCCCCCAACCAGGGTAGTCACGACCAGCTATAGTATATCTCCATGGAATTTAACTCTTTTCCCATGAGAGATTAATTTTTGAATCTGCTTTCTCTGTCCTCTATACAGCCAGCTGTGGCACACCTCCAGTGAAATTATCTCTTCCCGTGAGATTAGTCTTTTTAAACTCTTTCCCTAACCACTAGCACTTCCTATCTCTCTTTATCATGGGTGACAAATAGACATGTCAAAAAGACCCACAGGCTAAGGGAACAAAAGCTCTCCTCAAGAGTCGAGGAGTTAAAATTTCCATGTGGAAGCTGCCTCCTTTTGGAGTGAGACTGTTAATATTGCCCTGTAGATGTCCTCTGCAGACTTATGGAGTTCAGAATCCTGGACGTGTGTGGCACAGGACACTAGACAGCGAGAAAATGACCCAGCATCTCTCACCTTCTTGCTTCTACTAGCTGCAGTGAGACAATGCTTAGGACCTTCTCACCAAACCACGCCAGGAAAGGAAAACAATAAAATTAAATCACAGACCCCCTTCTCCCAAGAACCTGCTAAAACCCCCCTTGAGAATCCCAATAAAATTCCCTCTGAAAGCCCCCAAGCTTCAGACCAAGTAAAAATAGAACAGGATAATAAAAACATCCAAGTGGTTAGCCTTAACCTTTCCCCTAGTTATCAGCCACTCCCTGTCAAGAGGCCAGAAACAGCTTCACCTTCAGCCTCCTCCCTCTCTGCTACAGAAAAAACTGTGCCAGATTCAGGATAACCCCGATCTTCAATTACAGGTGTTCCCTGTTAATTTAGCTCTGACTCAGGCTCGCCCTCTAAACTGGTACCTGTACCAGGCAAGTGAGTTAAAAGAACTCAGGCAAGCAGTCAGAGAATGGCGTTCAGGAACCATGGACAAAATCCATTCTCCAGAGCGTTTGCTCTCCTCTTAACACCCCACAGGACTGGAGAGATATCTGTAGATCTGCACACCCAGGTCCTCTATTTTTACACAATGGGAAGCACTATACAGAGACTAATGTCTCCAACAGGTTCGAAGAAATCAAGGGCAACCTAACATAGACTGGGGTTATGAGCAGCTCTTTGGAGAAGGAGATTTTAGCACAGGGATGCAATAGGCTGGACTGGCCCCAGGGTACTTTGACCAGGTCTGCCTTTGTGCCATACAGGTCTGGGATAGAATTACACCACCCACTGAATCTCAGGCCAGTTCATTATTATTTCCTAGGCAAAAACCCAAGGAACCCCTATCTGACTTTATCTTAAGAACTAAAAGCAGCCCAGAGAGGAAGATCCCCAATTTTACAGCCAGAGAGATACTCCTTAAAAATATTGTTTGGGAGGGAATGAATTCCAAATGCAGACAAGTGTGCCAGGGCTTAAAAGATGACCTTTATGACAGATGGATAGTGGCAACTCAGGATGTAGGCACAGCCTCCCACAAAGCTAATTACCTAGCTCAAGCCTTTGAAGCTGCTGTCACCACAAATGAGAAATATTTTAACTGTGGAGACAGAGGTCATTGGAAAAGACAGTGCCTGAAAGCACCAGTCTCTCCCAGAGGGCCTCCTGAATGCTGCCTATGCGTTCTCTGCCCCTGGTGTAAAAAAGGATATCATTGGAGAAAAGATTGCTGCTCAAACTATGATAAAGATGGGAAAAATTTGCCACATTTAAACTCCTAGACAGGCAGCCCCTAGCCCAGGGAAAAAAGGGGGAAAAAAGAGTCAATGCATGCCCTCTGGGCCGCACCTATTTCAGAAGGCTCACATCCTGCACTGACAATTAAAATTGGGGGGAGGTCTTTTAAATGTTTGATAGATACAGGGACAGATAGAACCATTATAAAACAGCAAGAAATACCCCCTGACTGGCCCTTGCTCCCAGGACCTAAACTTCTAGGAATAGGAGGGCCCTCACAGTCTTACATAACTAAATATGTTTACACCTTGGGAAGACCTTGATGGGAACATGAGTCAGATTCCCCCATTAATAGCACCCACTAATATCAATCTGTTAGGGTGAGATATTTTATAGGCTTTGGATGTGGCTATTGCCACTCCAAATGAGAACAACCATGCCCAGACTGGGGAAAAATGCCTCCATCATCTCATCAAGAAGCACCCCCAATCCTGACGGTCACTGCAGAGTATTCTCCCCCTCATCTGGACTGGAAGTCAGATGATCCAGTCTGGATTGAGCAGTGGCCCTTACCAGGGGAGAATTACAAACTGTCTAAGTCAAGGAACAATTTTCATTGGGACGCATCAATCCATCTCGTAGTCCCTGGAACACCCCTGTGTTTGTCATAAAAAAGGCAACAGGAGGCTGGCATCTCTTACAAGACCTGTGAGCCATTAACAGAACTATGCATATATGGGGGTCACCGCAGAGGGGTCTCCCCCTTGCCTCTGCTGTTCCAGCTAACACCCCTCTGCTAGCCTTAGATAAAAAGACTGTTTTTTTTCACCCCCCCTCCATGCTGAGTGTTGCAATTGGTTCACTTTCTCAGTTCCTGCAATTAACAATTCAGGTCCAGCAACTCATTACAAGTGGACTGTCCTGCCACAAGGCATGGTCAACAGCCCAATGATCTGCCAAGAGGCAGTAGCAGCAGCTCTTAAACCCCATGTGGAACAAGGTCTGCAAGTCTTTCATTATATGGATGACATTTTAGTTTGGGACAAATCATCAACTGACCCGGCAACTTTAAAGAACAGGCTCGTACCATACTTAGAAGCTTTTGGATTTAAAATAGCCCATGATAAGGTTCAAAAGATTCCCCCAATTCCTTTCCTATGCACTGAAATTTCTCTCACTGCAGTGAGACCTTTCAAACCTGTACTCTCCCTTCCTCCCAAGCTCACACTAGCTTCCCTTCAGTCCTTCCTAGGAAATCTTAACTGGCTCTGCCCATGGCTGTCCATCCCCACCACAATGCTATAGCCTCTCTTTGACATTCTTTGAGGTGACAGGGACCCAGCTTCCAGGCAAAAGCTCACAGAAAAAGCCTGAGAAGCTCTGGCTGAAGTCAACCAAGCTCTCCAATGCATGGCTTTAGCACATTTCACACCCTCCCTTCCTGTGCAGTTGCTTATTTTTAACACTACCCCCATGCTCGTAGGGGCCCTTTACCAATCCAGGGGAATACCTTAGTGGCTGCACATGCCCATACGGGGAACTCCCGAACTGTTAACTGGATTGGATTCTTTAGCTGCTATGATAAGAAATGGGAGGGAACATTCCCTGCAGACACTGGGGAAGGAGCCTGATATCATAATGACACCCTTCTCCCTCCTGGATATCCAGTGGATGATGCAAAATCATGTTCATATAGCTGTAAGCCTCATTGGATTTCCAGGACAGATAGAAAATCACTACCCTAATGACAGGTGGGTCTCCACTCTCCCATTGCTAAACTGGCTTCCTCCCCATCTTTTCCAAGATGCGCCTATAAGGCAGGCCACATCTGTTTTCACAGATGGAGGGAAGTGAGGGGCTACAGCCATCATTTATGACAACCTGGATCAAGCCCCTCAGATCCTGTTTCACCTGCTCCCTGACCATTCCTCACAGTACAGAGAACTCTATGCTGTTTATCTAGCTCTCAAAGAAACCAACAGGCCTCTTAATATCTTCTCAGACAGTACCTATGTGATCAATCTGCTGCCCTGGCTATCCAGATCCTTTGTCTGATTAGACAAAAATCCCCTCTCCCCGCTTCTCATTGCAGTTTCATCCCTTTTACAGAATAGGAGTCACCCCCTCTTTATGCAGCACATCCATGCCCACAGCCTCTTGCCAGGACCTCTCTCTGAAGGTAACTCTCTTGCAGACTGAGTCTTCTCTACAGGGGTTTATGTCCTATGCCTCTCTGAAGCAAAAAAATTCCACTCCCTCACCCATGTTAACCTGAAAGGCCTCCAAGCCCACTTTCCTACAATTCCCTCCACCCAACTTCAGCGAATCCTCAGAAATTGTTCATCCTGTTCTACTCTAGTTAGAACACCTACACTACAGGTTTTGAGAATTAACCCCAGGGGACTGAAGGCCAATGCACTCTGGCAAACTGAAGTTACAAACATAGCTTCTTTTGGAAAACAAAAATATGTATTTGTCACCATAGACACTTATTCCAGATTCATCTGGGCTACTCCCCATACAGAAGAGAAAACCAAGGACCTCACTGCCCACCTACATTCTACCTTTGCTACAATGGGCATCCCCAAACAGATTAAAATGGACAATGGGCCAGCATTTGCTAGCTCTTACTTCGTTAAATCATTTTGGCAATTATGGAATATTGCCATCATATCATACAGGTATCC
This sequence comes from Rhizomys pruinosus, assembly GCA_009823505.1. Taxonomy (NCBI): domain Eukaryota; kingdom Metazoa; phylum Chordata; class Mammalia; order Rodentia; family Spalacidae; genus Rhizomys; species Rhizomys pruinosus. Next base: position 2,192,140 of record VZQC01014917.1, on the reverse strand, counting down.
CTCATAACCAACAGGGACAAGGCATCATAGAATGGACTCAGCAGGTTCTAAAAAATCCATTGTTAAAACAAAAGGCAGGGAAATACCCTCCTAACATCAAGCTGGCAATGGCATTGGCAACTCTAAACCTCTTTAACATTTATGGAGATTCAAAGTGTCCAGCCATAGTCAAACACTGGCAGACACCCAACGCTGTTCCTCAAATACTTGTCAGATGGAAAGACCCCTTAGACAATCAATGGATAGAACCCGATCCACTATTAACAACTGGGAGGGGCTTTGCTTGCATCTTCCATTTGGATTCCAGCCAGAAATGTCAGATTCATCCCCGTTGACCAAAAAGATGGCACGCCTGTTACTCTGGAAGAAACTTGAACAACTCACTTCTACAAAAATCCATGTGTCCCCCCTCTGCACCCCTGTCTGCCATCCCCTTAGCTGCTCTGATAATAGTTCAAACTAACTCTATCTCTTCCCGGCCTGAGAACAGACCTCTGACTTGGACCCATGTCTGGCGATTCTTTGTGTGAGGAACTTGGGAAGGAAGAAATCAGTTAATTGGAACCAGCGACTTGTCTTTTTGTTTTTTTTACATTGTTTATTTTATTTTTATTTATTTTTGTATGTGTACAAGTCTGGTCCTCATGTAGGTTTGTGCATCCATGTCATGCAATGCTGCGGAAGATCAGAAAGAGGTGTACCAGTATTCCCCTGATTGAACTGGGGTTCTCCTGGAAGGGGAGTTTCAGACGGTATTCGGCTGCCATGTGGGTGCGGGGGATCGACCTGGGGGTCCTCTGTAAGAGTGGGTCACACTCTTAACTGCTAGGCCATCTCTCCAGCCCCAGTGACTGTCTTTTGCAAGGCTGCAGTCACTACCTCTCAGGCACCCTTTATCTGTTTCCCCCATCTTAACAAAGGACAGTGTTTGCAGATTCTGGTCTTGCAGGTTGGAGAGTGTTCTCAGCCCAAGAAGCCTATTTCAAATCCAAAATAACCAGTTTAAAATTAATATACAAGACCCATGGAGTGAATACTGGAGAGCTGGAGTACAGGGAAAACTCTACACTTATAGCAACACCTGGTACCCTATGGCAGATATCCATATCTCTAGCCAGCTTGTTCTAGCTCCCCAACCCATCCTCACTCAATCCCACATTCTGTTACAGGAGTCCAAAATGGAAGGAAAGCTGCAGTCCACTGTAACATGGCCTCAGTACAATGAATACACCAGAGATCTCCTCAATTACACCACCCATCCTAATGTCTCCCAATGTTTTTTCTGTGCATCCCTCACACACCCTCTTTTCACTGCAGTCGCCTCTAACACCTCTTTACAGGAATCTGCCTCTGTGGAGACAGAGCCAGTGTTTCACGGCATTCCTCTCTTTGACCAACTCACTACACTTCCTATTTGTTTAGTAAGAGCTGCAGCAGCCCCAGACCCCAGTTGCCTCTGAAGTGTCTCTCTCGACAGGACCCTTCGTGTCAAATCACCATTCTTTCTCTGGTGTGATGGCACCTCATCCCTCTGTGCAAATGCTACTGGTTCTGGAGTTTGTTTGCCCATAATTATCACCCCTCGGCTCTTCCTTTATGAAAAGGAGGAATTCTCTTGGATGCTGCAGCCAGACCCAGACCATCAAAAGAGAGAGATTTTCATCCTGGTTCTGGTCATCCTAGGCCTTGCCCTCTCCAAGGCAGCAATGGGAACTGTGAGCGGAGCCCCAGCGAAGGTTTACAGCATGGAAGCAGACTTCCAAACTAAGCTTGATGAAGCAATAGCATCCACAATGAACAGCCTGAATCACTCCAGAGACAGATAACTTCTCTAGCCGAGGTGGTGATGCAGAATCGGCGAGCCCTGGACTTACTGACTGCAGAAAATGGGGGAACCTGCGTGTTCCTTGGGGAGGAATGCGGTTTTAAATGACTCTGGTATTGTTGAGCAAAATGTTAAAACACTAAAAAAAAATCTTAGGAACGAACTCCATGATAGATACTCCCGATAAATTTCTGTCCTATGGTTTTCCAACTCCCAGACCTCTTGACTACTTCCCTTACTGGGACCCATTGTCATCCTAGGAATTCTTCTGACTGTTCTCGATAGTGTCAACTTGACACACTTGTGTCGAGGGAGCCTCAATTGGGGAATTGGCTCCATTGGATTGGCCTGTGGCCACATCTGTGGAGTACTGTCTTGATTGTCAGGCAATGTGGGAGGGCCCAGCCCACAATGAGTAGTGCCACCCTGGGCAGGTTGTTGTGTACCATATACAAAGGCAGGCTGGGCATGAGCCAGGGGAGCAAGCCAGTGAACAGCATTCCTCCATGGCCTGTGCTTCAGCTACTGCTTCCAGATTCCTGCCCTGAGTTCCTGCCTTGGGCTCCCTGAGTGATGAACTGTGACCCAGGAGATGTAAGCTGAATAAATCCTTTCTTCCCCAAGTTGGTGTTGGTCAGAGTGTTTTGTCACAGCAATGGAAGACAAACTAGGACAGAAATTGGTACCAGGAGTGGGGTATTGCTGTGACAGATCTGACCTTGGTGTTTTGGTGAAGGATTGTGGAGGTGTTTGGAACTTTGGGCTGGGAAGATCATTGAATGCCTAAAGATCGTGGCTGTGGAGCTTGGAGCAGTTTTGCTGAAAGAGTTGTAGAAGATAGAGGCCTGGCTTGTAAAGTTTCTAGTTTCAAAGGGGAACAGAGATCATCAGGACTGTGTAATCTGTGGGTTCTGGTCAGCTGGGGCTGAAGAATCAGCTGTAAGTAACAAGAGACCAGAACCTGAAGTAAAATATTTGTTGTACTGGGACAATTGATGCTGGTTGGCTGGGGCTGAAAAAATCAGCTGTAAGTAACAAGAGACCAGCATCACTGTGGTGAAATCTTCTGGGAAGAATTTCTTCAGGGTCAGCACACAGAAGCTGTGTTCCAGAAGGGGCCTGAGCCTCCATCTCAAGCCATAAGCAGGACTTGGTAATATGTAAGAGTCTCCTATATAGTTATGGTGTTGAAATTTGAGGGGGTCACAGAGAGCAGCCGAGGCTTGGCACTGTGAGAGGTCAGGAAAGGCCATTGGTGGAAGTGCACCTTGGTTGCAGTGGAGACCCCAGGATTGCAAGGGTCATGGAGAGAAGCTGAGGCTTTGAACCAGGAGAGGTCAGAAGAGACCATTGGTGAAGGTGCTGCCTCAGTTTCAGTGGTGACCCCAGCATTTTTTGGAGATGCCAGGACCATGGGACGACCACCAAGAGCAGCGGCAGGTGTGGAATGGAGTTGGCCTGGGCCTGTGAGATGAGCTGTGTGTGCCATGGTTGGCAGAGTCAGAGAGGGGGAGCTCCCAAAACCCTTTGGAGCCCAGAAGATCATGAGTGAGTCCCAGGTGTCCATCCTTGAGCTACTCGCTGGACTTAGGTTTTGTTTGAGTGTGCCTGATTCTTTCCTTTGAAATAAGACAGTACTTGTTTTGGATTTTACAGCAGCCTACAGTTAAGAGAATTTTAATAGACTATGAACTTTTAAGTGTTTGAACATTTTAAGGACTGTGGGTCTTTTAAGTTTGTACTGTCTTAGGATGGGATTAATGTTAACATCATACTTTGGGGATAAGAACTGGAAAGGTGGTGGTTTAATAGTGATATGTTTTGTGCGTCAAGTTGACAAGGGGTCAATTGTGCTCAATAGCTTTAGTGTCAACTTGACACACCTGGGTTGAGGGAGCCTCAATTGGGGAATTGGCTCCATTGGATTGGCCTGTGGCCACGTCTGTGGAGTATTGTCTTGATTGTCAGGCAATGTGGGAGGGCCCACAATGAGTAGTGCCACCCTGGGCAGGTTGTTGTGTACTGTATAAGAGGTCAGGCTGGGCATGGGCCAGGGGAGCAAGCCAGTGAATAGCATTCCTCCATGGCCTGTGCTTCAATTCCTGTCTCCAGGTTCCTGCCCTGAGTTCCTGCCTTGGGCTCCCTGAGTGATGAACTGTGACTCAGGAGATGTGAGCTGAATAAACCCTTTCCTCCCCAAGTTGGTGTTGGTCAGAGTGTTTTGTCACAGCAATGGAAGAGAAACTAGGACACTGTTGCATTCTGTGTCCTCCTGTTTATCAAAAACCAAATCAATACACTCACTGAGGTTGTGGCCAAGACTGTTCGAGTCCAATACCAGGCCATCCCAGGGGACTCCCAAGAGAACCTTGACATTACTGCTCCATTTTAATTAAAAAATAAAGGGTGGGATGTGGGAACGGAACTTTGTGTTTGGCTTGAAGTGAGAAATTGTAGGACTTGTCCCAGGAGGATCTCCAGTTATCTGATATGTCTGTGGGCTTCCAGAGTTATCCATAGCTGGAAGATTTGGGAAAATATTACAATGATTCTTGATTCGCTCTATCTCTGTAAAGTTCCAGGCCTGTTCCCTTGAGGCATTGAGCAGAATGTGACACCTCTAGTTACCTATTGCACAAACTGGAGTTCTGCAGCCCCCCAATTAGAACTAAGTTGGCTCACCCCTCTCTTCTGCCTGCTCCCCACTTCCTTGCCCAAAGCACAGTAGTCTTGAATATATAGACCTCACTGACAGAAAATAAACGGAGTTCCTATCCTCCCCAGTCCTCCACGTGTGTGTGTGTGAGTCTGCTTATTTTTCCTTTGGTGATCTCTGGCGGTATTCCCTCCCCCCTTCTTGTGGGCGCAGAGCCCAGAGACTGCCGGCCTGCAGGCAGGAGGCAAGTCCTGGAGCTGAGCCAAGAAGGGAAGGACGGCGTGTGAAAGGCAGTCACTTGTGACTCAAAGACACCACACCCGACAAGGGGGTCCTTCCTGTTAAAGCCCAACACTTGCAAACATAAAGTACCTCAATTAGATATTAGTTTCCATCATTTTTGATAGATAATATGTATCTGTGTTTGGATATATGAAGGTGAACTCAAGTGCTATGGAGTCTACAGGAAAATATCAGACACTCTGGGAGCAGGAGCAGGAGGGGGATGAGGAGCAGGAGCAGGAGAAGTAGGTACAGACTGTTGTGAGTCACCCCACATGGGTGGTGGCAACTGAACTTGGATTCTCTCCAAGAGCTGTAGGAACTCTTAACCACTAAGCCATCTCTCCAGTTAGTTATCATCATGTTAAATATTACAGACATGCTCCAGTGAATAGACAGCATTCATAAAACCTTCTATAATTAAAGGAAGAAGTCTTATCTACACTAGCAATTGATCTTTGTATACAAACCAAATACGTCTCTAATTTTGAACTCCTCTTGAGGAACATTTTGGTCTTTAACACATCACGGAAATTAGTTCATATATTCATCCTTACTTTTATTCTCACAGATAAATGTCATTTTCTTCTCACTGCAACTCTATTCTGACAATAGATTAAGAAATGTAAATGATAGCAGTAGATATTTATTCAGGCATTCAATTGTGTCTGGGTCTGGATGCTCTTGCCTCTACCCATGCATGCTAGAAGGTGGTGTTAATCAAGGAAGTTAGATTCTTAGAAAGGGGTATCTTACTTTCAAAGGTCATAAATATATCCCACACAATTTCTTTCTTTTTTTGGTTGAACATTTAAAAAATATTTATTGAAGTATTGTGAATTTCATACATCATTTCTCAGTTCAATCTAGACTCATTTCCCCCTCCATGCCCCCCGCCCCTCCCAAGTTCATGCAGTCTGTCATACATATCCTGTATCTCCTTCTGAGTCCTTTCAAAGTTTTTCAAAGCAGAGGATTATTTTGGGAGGAAGAACGCTACTGCTTCAGTCAATTCCCTGTCCCAGCTCTTTTGTTGTTGTTGTTCCCTCCAATACATATAGTTTCAACATATGCATTTATATATGTCACACATGTACTAAAATCATGTCATCTGAACGTAAACTATATGTTATTTCCAAATCATATTTCGGGATTCACATTTTTCCCTTTTAATTTTATATTGCTCTAAAATATGCAAACATTCCTTCTACCTTTGTACCAAAATTATAGAGTCTGAAAATAAGTAGTAGGTTAATTCTAGAGCTCATTAAGGGATTCACATTCTAAGAGCACAGCTGCTTTTAGATAAAGAGAAATATAACATTAATGTTACTCGGTTTGCCTTATAACTAGGGACTTGGTGCTAGCATCCAGAAATGAGGGATACCATTCATCGTTTGTTTTTCTGGGACTGTATTACTTCACTTAGCATAATATCTTCTAGTTCCATCAATTTACCTGCAAAGTTCATGATGTCATGTTTCTTTTTTTTTTTTTTAGCAAACCACTTCAATTAATCTTTTATTTTTATCATACAACATTTTACAGAAATAAAGAGCCTCTGAATATTAATTTGCAATTACATGTCTTCTCATTCCTTGCAAAGTAAAGATCTAAAATCTTACACACATATAATCAGCATACAATTATTTCTGTTGTAATTAACATTTTACAACATTTTCTGTTGTAATTAACAGTTTTCAATTACATGTCTTCTCACTCCTTGCAAAGTAAAGATCTAAAATCTTACACACATATAATCAGATACAATTATTTCTGTTGTAATTAACATTTTCTGTTGTAATTAACATTTCGTTTCAAATTAACGTTTTTGCATATAATTTTATATATACCATTTAAGTCTATGTAAGTTTATGACAGCAATAGTTATACACCAGAATTTACCATTTCTTCATCAATGGGTTTTTTAAAAATATGCAAATGAAATGCTAAAAACGTCTTTGTAGAAGTAGCTTTATTATTTTTTCTGACTCTTTTCCTGGGCACATGCTACTCAAAAAGCATGTCCAATCAAATTGGAGCACCCCTGTCAGCCTTCTCAGACATCCTTAAAGTGACTGCAGATACACAGTGGCATTGGAATGAAGAAGACCCATACAGATGTTTAGAAATCCACTCTGGGGTGGGGTGGGGTGGGGGGGGAGGGAAAGGGAAATATGCTTGAACTGAATTGGAAAATGATGTATGAAATACACAAAGCATCAATAAAAATGAAAATTAAAAAAAAGAAAGAAAGAAATCCACTTAATAGCAGGAATTAGGTCAAAGTTGTTTCAATCCCCATATTTCAAACACATTTACTCGAATATCAAAAATATTTCCACTTCTATCTTCCCAGTCTAGCATCTTAAATTGCAGAAGAGAATTTGTATCCACTTAAAGAAAATGAAACACCTGTGCAATAAAGCCTTTTCCCAACTTTCCTCCTCATTTTGGATGTAATTTTTCATTTTAGTTGATCTACAATGAACACATTGTAATAACGGTCGTTTGCACAATTACTGGGATGAAAAGCACAGCCTCTCACTTTTATACTTAACATTTCCTACATCTGACACACACTGCTCATCATGATGGAGCTGGCCTTTCTATGAGCAGTCATTAAATACTTCTCCACAAGTGGATCCTTTACAAGCCTGACACTTCCTTGAACTCAGCACCAACAGAATACTTAGCTTGCTTAACAGCATGCCTTAAGAAACCCTAGTTTCTTCTCCAAAATTGATAGCATCTGTCCTTACCTGCCTACTTTCCTAGGTAACTTGTCACAATTCTGTCAAACTATATACAGCATCCATTTGGAATACTAAATGGTATTAAATTAAATTCATGTGCTCATATCACATGATGGCATTACTTTGAATATAGTTCCTAATACATTGTCCAGCTTAATCCTCACAATAATTCTGTTGAGTATTATTTCTATTTTATAGATGGTGATATGGAAGCTAAGAGTGATTGTCCCAAGAGCAGACAACTTGGAATGTATTTATGATTTTTCTTTCTTAAATTATTCTAACATACTTAAATAATGTTCCCATGTTGGTTCACATATATTAATATCCCAATATTCTTTAAAATTTCATCACCCTTCGTATCTAGAAATTAGAATTTTAAAAATTACTTATCTTGAACTAAAAAATTAGTTTATTAGTAATGCTTAGTAAATACATTACTTCCTTTGTGCTGCTTTCTTTCTGTATCTTTATTTTCTAATATTTTTATACTAATGACAACCTTCTTCAGCCATATACAGTTAAAATGGGGCCCACATTGTTTCTGCTTGAGAAATGCTCTTACATACTTTCTTAATACGAATGTGAGTTAAGTTTTAAGTAATTGCTTATCATATTATGAAAAGCTCATGAAATTATTAGCAAAATAATTAAAGAAAACATGAATCATGTTTAGTACAGTTAGTATTTTGGATTTTTTCCATTTTATTCTATTAATGTTGATGCATAGGTATTCTACTGAACATCAAGCCTTACAATCCTGAGTCACACAAAAAATTATTTTGTTGCTGTCTTGTGTGCCAACAGCTTGCTCTGTAGTTTCTATCTACTCTGAGAGCCTTTCTAAATTGCCAGACTATCAGTACAAACTTTCCTTGCATCAAACTGCAATTACTAGAGTGTCATCTTTAATGATTACATAAATTTTATTCCTTAAATATTTAAAATCTACCAATAAGCCTATTATAACTTGTCAGAAAATTTAATTATGTCATCTAAATTATTAAATATTTTTTTACTAGTTTGCCTCATTTCCAACTTTCATTTTTTTAATTTTTAAAATAATCCTAATTTTGGTCTACTTTCACCCTTTATTCTGTTCTTTCAGCTCCATCCTTTGGAACTTCTCACCTCCTCTTCTCAATTAACCTTTTAAAACGTTTTATTTTTATTTTATATGTATGAGTGTATTGCTTGCTTGTATGTAACTATACCCTGGAGTGCAATGCTCTCGGAAGTCAGAAGTGCACGTTGGATTCCTGTGGAAGGTTGTTAACCACCATGTGGGTGCTGGGAATCAAATCTGCAAGAGTAGCCAGTGCTCTTAACCACGGAGCCATCTCTCCAGCCCCTTTTATTCCTTTTTAGAAAACATTTATTTTTATCTTTGTGTTTGTTTGCTTGCAAGCATGTCCATGCACTGCATGTGTATGATGCCCATGGAGGTCAGAAGAGTCCATCAGATCCCCAGGAACTGGAGTTACAAATGGTCGTGAGCTTCCATGTGCATGCTAAGGAACTGAACTCAGATCCTCTGCAAGAGCAGCAAGCAGTCTTAACCACTGAGCCATCTCTCTGGCTCCGCTCCACTCGCCCACTAAACAGGCCTCCTCAAGGTGCCATACATGCTCCCGATTCTGCACAATGGTTGGCAAGTAGACCAGCACATTCTCTCAGAGGAGAAGCTGTTGGTGTTGGTGGTATTGCTTGTTCTCCTTGGTATCCTCTCTGGTTCTCCACTGCCCGATAGGGTTTCTCCTACCCTACAAAATGAACATATGCCCTTGGAGCTTCTTTGGCTCCTGCACAGCATGTTCTGTGTCCTTCATGATCACAGTAAGTTACATGGAAGGTGGCTGTTGAGAGTTGAAAATGACAAGTCATTCAAGTCACTCTGAGATGACCTGAAAGCAGATACTGCAGAGCACACAGCCAGGGCTAAGAAGATAAGTGTGGCAGTCCAACAGGCTCTAGGAGGCAGAATCCAAGTCCTGTGAGCTGTCCTGGACATCAGTGCTGTCTTTGCTGTCTCTGCCACTGTCATCTCCAGCCAGGGTCTCCTGTTCACGGGCCTCTTCAGAACCAGGAAGTGTGCTGCCCTGAGTCTCCTGGTTCTCTCTGGAGTCCAGAACCCATATCTGTTCTTCTTCAGCTCATCTGCCATCTCAGCTCACCTGCTGTCTCAGCTCATCTGCCATCCGTGAGAGATCCTACTTCATAATGTGAGCATCGAGTATCCCCCTTCTGCATAGTACTTGGGTTCTACGTTGCTAACCTGGAAGTTGAGGGTATCAAGAATAAAGCTGCAATAAGGACACACATTTGATGCTAAAGTTCTTGATCACGGCCCCTGAGACCTCGTCCACTAGCTTCTGAGCCAGGCCAAGGCACTGGTGTGAAACTTTTACAGCCAGTGAGGTGATATGTCCATGGGGGCATCATCAGGATCCTCCTCCATTTTGGCCAAGATATAGCCCACAATCTTCCCACCTTTGTGTTCAGCAATGTACAATGCAGGAGAGCTGGGGCCAAGACAGGTCATAGTGGAAACAGTATTTCATCTGGTAATTCTCAGGAAGGCAAAGGAGTTTGCATTGTTGCATGTTCATCAGCTCATCTGGCCCCACACAGAGGATGTTCATTTTGTAGGGTGGGAGAAACCCTGTCAGGCAGTGGAGAACCAGAGAGGATACCAAGGAGCACAAGCAACACCACCAACACCAACAGTTTTAAAACAACTGGGATAGCCAAACAGGGCTCATGAAGACGAGGAAGATCTCCCACTATCTTCCATTTCTTTTCAGAGATGCTGTACAGAACCTCGTCCATCTTCATGCAGGTGGAGTCTCAGTTGTGTCCCAAACGAACGACGACCACATGGTCCTCCTCTGAGAAAATGTGCTGGTCTACTTGCCAGCCATCGTGCACATTTGGGAGCATATATGACACTTTGAGGAAGCCTGTTTAGTGGGTGGGTGGAGCTGCCTCCTGTGGGTAGAACAAGAGGACCACAATCGCCTGGACTTCTTGGCAGCCTCTGTGCCTCTGGCACAGTAGTGGAACCTCATACCTGGGGCTGATGCTTACCAGAATTACTGAGGCTCACACACCCACAGCCCATCTTTTTATTGGTTCATTTATTTTCTTGATTTTGTTTCTTGGATTCTTTTTATACTCTGGATATTAATCCTCTCTCTGTCAGATGTGTAATTGGTAAAGATTTTCTCTAAGTGGGTTTTTTCTTTCCTTCCTTAGTTTTTCATTTGCTTCAGAGAAGCTTTGTAGTTTAATGGGGTCCCACTTATTTATTTTTAACATTAAAATGCCTAATTAGCTCATGTTCAATTTATAAAGTCCTTTCCTACACCTATACCATGGAAGGTACTGCCTATGTTTTATTTCAGCTGTTTCGGTGTTTCAGGTTTTATATTGAAGTCTTTGATCCATTTGGAGTTGACTTTCATGCAGGGTGAAAGAAAAGTTCCAATTTCATTCTTTTCCAGGTGAAAATCCAGTTTTGCCAACACTATTTATTGAAGATGCAGTCTTTCCTCCATTGTGCATTCTTGGTCCCTTTGTCACATATCAGATGGCTGAAATTGCATATAACTATGTTTGGGTCTTCTACTATGTTCCATTGATCTATGTGTCTATTTTGGTGCCAGTACCATGCTGCTTTTATGACTACAGCTCTGTAATATAGTCTGAGATCTGGTATGGTGATCCCCTAGCATTGTTCTTTTTGCCCAAGATTGCTTTGAGTATCTGGGGTCTTTTGTGAGTCCATATGAATTTTAAGATGATTTTTTCTGGCTCTGTGAAGAATGTCATGTGTACCTTGATTGGTATTGCATTGAATCTTTTGGTAAGACAGTCCATTTTCACAATATTGATTCTAACAATCCATGAGCATTGTGAAAGGGAGGATTTCCTTGAATGATTTTTGTGATTGCTTATTATTGATATAAGGGTTACTGATTGATTTGTAGCCTCCAACTTCACTGGAGGTCTTCATCATCTCTAGTAGTTTTCTGGTAGAATTTTGGGGATATCTTATGTCTAATATCATATCATCTGCAAATAGAGATAATTTGACCTATTCTTTTCCAATTAGTACTCCTTTAATTTCTTTCTCTTGTCTTATTGCTCTTGCAGGAATTTCAAGCACTATAAGGAAAAGGAGCAGAGTTCATGGACAGCCCTGTCTGTTTCTTGATTTTAACAGGAATGCTTCCAGTTTTTCTCTTAGAATGATGTTGGCTATGGGTTTGTTGTATATAGCCTTAATTGTGTTGAGGCATGTTCCTGCCTCACCAATTCTTTCTAGGACATTTAACATGAATGCATGTTCTGTTTTGTCAAAGGCCTTTTCTGCATCTTTTGAGATGACCATAGGATTTTCATTTTTAACTCCATTTATATGTATAATTACATGTATTGAGTTATTTATATTGAAATATCTCTGCATCTCTGGAATAAAGCCAACTTGATCATGGTGAATGTTCTTTTTGATGTGTGTCTGTGTGCAATTTATATTTTGTTGAATGTCTTTGCATCTATGTTCAATAAGGATATGGCCCTATAATTTTCTCTTTTGTTGTATCTTTACCTGGTTTTTGTATTAGAGTGAAGCTGGCTTCATAAAAGGAGTTTTGAAGTTCTCCTCTGTTCCTATATTTTTGAATAATTTAAATAGAATTGACTGTAGTTCTTTGAATGTCTGGTAGAATTCTGTTATAAAACAACCTGGGCCTGGGCTTTTTGTATTTAGGATGTTTTGTATTACTGTTTCAATTTCTTTGTTTGCTATGGGTCTGTTTAAGCTATTGATATCTTCTTGGTTTAACTTTGGTAGTGTCCATGATTTTATAAATTCATCCATTTCTTTTACATTTTTAAATTTAGTGGAGTATAGATTTTACAGTCTTTCCTTATAGTGTTCTGGAATTTTTGGCGTCTGTTGTGATGCTCCTCTTTCATCTCTGTTTTTATTGATTTGGATGAGCTCTTTCTTTTCATTAATTGGGCTAAGGGTCTGTTTATCTTCTTTAACTTTTCAAAGAACTAGCTCTTGTATTCATTGCTTTTTTGCATTGTTTCCTTATTTTAATTTCATTAATTTCTTCTCTGATTTGCTATTTCTTCTCTTCCACTAGGTTTGGGCTTGGTTTGTTCTTGCTTTTCCAGAGTCTTGAGTTGTACTATTAAGTAATTTACATGTGCTCTTTCTGACTTTTTAATATAGGCACTAAAGTTGTAAACTTCCCTCCTAGAACTGCTTTTAAGGTGTCCCAGAAGTTTTGTTTTCTTGTAGTTCATTTTCATTTAGTTCTAGGAATACTTTTATTTCTTTCTTACTTTCTTTGACCCATTCATCATTCAGGAGTGTCTTATTTAATCTCCATGAGTTCATGTAGTTACTAGAGCTTCTTTTGTTGCTGATTATAAGTATTATGTTATTGCCCTGTGGTCTGATAGAATAGATAGAATTATTTCAATATTTTGTATTTATTGAGACTTGTTTTACGTCCCAGAATGTGGTTAATTTTTGAAAATCTTGCATGGACTGCTTAGCTGAAAGTGTTTTCTTTGATGCATGAATGGAATATTTGGTAGACATCTGTTAGTGTTTTTCATATGTCATTTAATTCAAATGTCTCTCTTTTTATTCTTTGTCCAATTAGCTTGGCCATTGAAGATAGTGGGGTATTGAAATCACTTAGTATTACTTAGCTGGGATTAATCTATGTTTTTTAGTCCTGGAGTACTGTTTTTATGAAATTTGTTTCCCCAGAGTTTGGTATATATATTTTCATGATTATAATATCTTCTTGATTGATTGTTCCTTTTATTAGAATGAATGGGGTGACCCTGTTTGTCTATTCTGATTAGTTTTGATTTGAAGTCTGTTTTGTCAGATACTAGAATTGCAATACCTGCTTGCTAGTTAGAGTCATTTGCTAAGAATTTTTTTTTCTATCCTTTTGCCCTAAGACAGTGTCTACCCTTGAAGGTGAGGTGAGGTTCTTGAAGACAACAAAAAGACAGGTTTTGTTTCTTGATCCATTCTGCTAGCCTATGTCTTTTGACAGGGGAGTTGAGGCCATTGATATTTAGTGTTATTATTGAAAGATGTGTATTGGATCCTGTCATTTTAATTTCCTTGTGCTTGTGGCCCTATTTTGCGTTTCCATTATATCTTTCTTTGTTTTGTTTTTTTTTTTTTTTTTTTTTTTCTGTAGCCTCTTGGGCTTACTCATTCCTTTCTTCTGTCCTTTGTAGTGCTTCAAGTATTCTCTACAGGGTTTGTTTGGAGGAGGTGAATTCTTGCAGGCTATTCATATAATGAAAAAAATTTCTGTTCCCCTTCAACTGTGGTAGACAGTTTTGCTGGACAAAATGTTCGGGGTTGGGATCCATAGTTGTTCAAAACTGGGAATACTTTGGTCCAGGCTCTTCTGGCTTTCCTAGTTTGCATTAAAAATCCAGCCATTATTATGATGGGTTTTCCTTTATACATAACTTGTTTTTCTCTAGTGGCTTTCAGTGCCCATTCTTTGTTCTGTACAATTAATGTTTTTACTATGATAAGCCATGGGAAGTTTCTGTTCTGCTTACATCTAATTGGTTTTCTATGTGTTTCTTGGATCTCTGTATTTAAGTCTTTCCTTAATTTAGGGAAGTTTTCTTCTATAATCCTGTTGAAGATGTGGTAAATACAATTAGCCCAAGATTCTTTTCCTTCCTGTATGCCTATAATTCATGGACATGCTCTTCTCATATTGTCCTACCTTTCCTGAATATTCCATTCCTCTGTTTTTTAGAATTTTATATAGTCTTTGCTTAAGGAGTCCATATCTTCAACTTTGTTATCCAGTCTTGATAGTCTGTTTTCCATTTCATTCATTCTGCTTGTAAGACTTTCTGCTGTTGTTTTCAAATGGCTTCTTGAGTTTTTCAATTCCATGTTCATGTCCATTTGGGGTTTCTTTACTATTTCTATCTTTTTTGCTAATTTAGTATTCAAGTCATGAATTGTATTCGATATTTCATTAAGCCACATATCTGTATATTCTTGGGCTTCTATCAGAAGTTTCTCCCTTTCCACTTTGAGTTGTTTGTATTTATTTTTTTCTTTAAGTTTATTTATTTATTTATTTATTTTCTTTAAGTTCTTTGATCATGTTTATGATTGTTCTTTTAAATTCTGTATCCTGGGGTCCCTCAGGGTGGTTCTCATTGTAATGCACTTCCGTAGAGCCAGTGAGTTTTGTTCGGGACATATTCTCTTAGTTTTTCATATTATTTGTGTTTATGCAGTGCCATTTGGCCACATGGATGTTCTTTGTTGGTTATTGTCCCAGTGGGAATATCTACTCTCCTCTTGTTTAATTTAGTTTTGGTTCTATTTGTATAGATTGTGTAGCTTGGTTGCTTTTTTTTCAGGTATGCAAAATAAATTGGTGGTGTTTCAGGTTCTCACAGCATAGTAGACTGGTCTGGGTAGTTGGTGAGCCCGGGTAGGAGGTAGGCTTGTCAGGTTAATGTCTGTGTCAGACAGATCAGGAGTTAGTGGAGTCTATGCTAGGAAACATAGATAGCCTGGGTTAGGAAACTTGTCAGATGATCCAGGGCAGAGGATCTGGAGCCATTAGCCTAAGATTCTTCTTAAGGTCAAAAACTGGCAGGGGACAGGGTCAGGGTGGGAGAGAGGAATGAAATAGAGATGTGTTGGCAAATCTGACCTACCAGAGTCCTAAATGGGCAGGCCTGTCCAGCTGATCAGGAGCCAGGGATGATGGGTGTAGGGGGGACCACCGGAGGAAGGACTTAGCTATATATGCTGGAGTGTTTAGCTAGTCTGGGTTAGGAAGCTAGTCTAGAAAACTGAGGCAGAGTAATTGGAGCCCGCCTGGGTCCAAGGCTGGCAGGGACAGGGTTGGGGTGGTAGAGAGGCTGAGATTTTTTTATATGACTTTTTCAAGCTTAGTCTTCTCAATAATTTGGGAAGTATGTTCCCAGGTTGGGATATTTCATGGCAAACAAGAGTATTTATGACTCATATCATGTGAAGTCTTGGAACTAACTTCCAGTTGTCTTCACCTGAGTCATGGGGTAACTCAGAGAAAGCTAGCATGAATTTATTTGGCTAGCCTGGTTATGAACTTACACCCAAAATTTCAAATAGTAGTCTAAAGTGAGCAGGTATTTTTACTCCAAGTATACAGAATGAAGATAGATCAGAGCAGATGCGGCTACAGAAACATGGAAGCTAGAAACAGGCCAAGGGAGAATCTGAGATATTTTCTGTCAATATGTGACTTCTACCTAGCACGAGTCAATGAATTAAGAATTGAAAATATGATTGGCTTTCCTATAATTGTTACATTTAGTTCAATGGGAGTTACTTGTTTTATGTAAAGTGTCCTCTTTTGCTTCATTTCTCCCAAGTTCTCTAAGGTTCGTCTGTTGGTGATTATACAACTCAAGGTTCTGATCAGTCATTCTTTTTTTTTCAAAGCCAATTTTTTAAATTTAAGTTCTGTGCATTTCATACAAATTTTTAAATCAAATATAGACCTCTGCCCCTCTCCCTGACACCCTACCCCACCAGAGCTCATGCATTCTGCCAAACAGGTTTTTCATCTTTTTCTCAGTCTCTCTCAAAATTCTTGATGCAGAAGTTTTCTGCTTCAAGCAGAAGTTCACTGTTTCAGTCTGTTCTTTGCTGCAGTCTTTCTGTTGTTGTTGTTGTTGTTGTTATTCCTTCCAATATGCATCAATCCAAAATATGCACATATGCATGCCATATATATCATAGGTTTTAGCATCTTCACCTTATGATTTGTTTTTTTCTTTATTAGGCTGAAAGATGTCATGTTTGTAGACTCCTCCTTGGCAAGCCCAAACCACCATCAGTTCTGCCCTTGCACTCCACACTGTGGTTTTCCCTTCTCGTGATCACCAAATGAGGCCCAGTAAGCACCATGTCCTGTCTTGATTCCTGTACTGGTCTCCATGATACAGCCTGGGTAGTCCAACAATGGCAGTCTATACTCTGAAGAGGCTGAAACCCCAGTAGTATTTCAGTCCACAAGTTGGATGTCTCAGCAGTCCCCATCTGGCACTGAAGGTTTGGAGGATTCTTGGAGAGACATGAGTCTTTCAGTCCATATCAGAAGGTTGAAAAGCTGTGTCTCATGTCTTTAAAGGATGGCAAAAGCAGTGGCAGCCACAGTGTAGCTGCACTTGCCAGTAAGACAGGCAAAACAACAGTGCTCTTTTTTGTTGTTGTCTTTTTGTCTTTTTACTAAGATCTCAAGTTTTATACCTGAAGTACAATTTCTCAGGCATATTTATTAATTTCCAGTTATACTTTCCTTTTGGATGTTTAAGGCCACACAGTTATCCCAGATTAACCAAGGTTTTTGTTTTCTCAAGGTCAGTTGAGGATCTAGTCCTCAAGGGTCACTCAGGTTTTTTTTTTGCGGGGGGGAGAGGGAGCCCCTGGCTCCTTTTGGCTTTTCAATCACCAGTTCCATCCACTCGAGGACAAAGTAGTCATGTCTTGCTAGACCAGGCTTCCCCTTTTGAAGCATGAGCAGACTTTTTTCTTTATAAACTGGACACTGGCTGAAGTCCCATTAGTGGCTCTCCAAGACCTCCTTGCACAGGAAGAGTGGTGACTCACATTTGCAGGAAATTTCAAGAGATGTCACCATGCATACTCCCCTGGGACTTAGTTGACCTCTGAGGGCAAGGAACAAAGTTATCCCTTAAGATAGTTGGCCAAATTGGTATGGGCATTAAATGTGGTCATTACGCATCCAGAAAGGCTAACTTACACCAGCCTGATACTTTTAACTACTGTGTAATATTTTACAAAAGGCTTGGACAAAAGCTTAAGAAGCACTCCCATAAAATAAATACTGTGGTTGGACACAATGTCATGACAGACTAGTTTTTTTCCTCATTCCTTTAATCTTATATTACTCTAAAATATGTATACATAGCCTCCACTCATATACCAAAGCTTCCTAACTCTGAAAATAAATGGTAGCTTAGTTCTAGAACCTGTTAAGAGGTTCACAATATAAGAGCACAGTTGTTTTCAGGTCACAAGGAATGTTAACATTTACATTGCTCAGTTTGCCTTACAACTAAGTAATTGGTGCTAGCATCCACAGATGAGGGATACCATTCATCACTTGTTTTTCTGGGACTGTGTTATTTTACTTAACATGATATCTATAATCAGTCATTCTTGGGACTAACCTTCTTTGATGAGTGATGCTATCTAGGGAGAGGGATTACCACTAGTTAGGCGCTTGAGTGAATCCAGGATCTTCCATATTCAAGTTTAAATGTGTTACTAAACTTCATTTACCCTTTGTGTTTCCATTTAGAAAATGAACATAATAATGACAGTCACACAGAGTTATTGTCAGTAGTAAACATAATGGGTATAAATTCCTAACATAACTATTAATGCTTTGAAAACATTTTGCCCAATTCCTTACACATGATCAATTGCTTAATAATGGCAGATATTGTGGCTGGAATTCTACAACTAGTGATTCTCCGTATTCTTTTTTTTTTCTTTAATATTTTTATTTGATTTTTTAACAATAAGTAATAAGTAGTGAATGCGGGCATCCTTCATGTAAAACCAATTTGCAAGCAGCTATGCCCAAACTCACACAGTCCAAGGCTCCCACCATCCAGCTGGAGGGGCTTGTGTGTATAATCATGTTGATCAAATAAGAGTCCAGTCTGTATTGCTGTAGTTTCACCATTCACCCCAATCGCATCCCTTACATTCCACCATGCCCCCTCTTTCACAGATTGCTCCCCATGCTTAGAAAAGGGGCACAGGTGGGCAAGAAGCAAAAACTCTGGAGATATCGTTTTGGACTCTGCTCAGTTCAGGCTGTTTCCTTTCATGGGTTCACAGTTTATCCAGGAATAACCTTTCAATCCTACTAATGAAGCAGAAGCAATTAGATATACATGCATTTAAACAGTACTAATTATTATGGTAGGTTACATTGGTATAGACACAGATATTTTGGTGGTATGCTAATCCATGAACTATAATTTTTCTGTAAAAGATAACAAGGTCTTACTGTGGCTTATATTATCTCCTAACCACTAGAGGATGTAAGCTTGTGGCATCAGCCATGAATTATTCCTCCAGGGAGAGAGCTATAGACAATTATTTTGGGGATATACAGACCTAAAGTTCTTACTAGAACTTTAGATCCTGACATAGCCAGGATTGGTGGTGAATAGTGCTTTATAACAGATCACTAGGCTATTCTTCTGCCCTTAGTACAAATAGGTGCCTACATAATGGCTTGCCCAATTGGTTGTTATGAGAAGAATTTTGTCATGGCATCCTGCTCCAACTGAGCCAACTTTATCATCATAATACGTCTTACTTTCCATTATAATGTCTTGTTTTCACTCCACTAGAATAAACTTTTGATATCCCCCAGTGCCTTGTGCAATGTCTGGCAAATAATAGGTCTTCAAATGCTATCTGTTGAGTGAATGATGAGGTAAAGCAACCAACCAACTACTTCATAAGTAGTACCTGAATCACGTCTTACTGATGTCACATACATTTTCCTGTCTCCAAGACTCAGTAACCAGCACCAAATCTAGTTTGCAGCATCTTTTGGGTCTTGTGTGCCTGCTATTTAGTTCTTTGTCTCTTGTCTGGGAGATGGCCTCAGCTCAGGTCCCTTACATTCCCCTTTGGATAGAGAACCCTATTATTCACAGCAAAGTATAGCAGTATATGCATGTCTTTTGTGTTTAGGATATGTTTGTTTTAGAAACCACCTTGGAAAAAAGCTCCTCATTATAATTTTCAGTACCACAGGAATTTGATACCTTGCCAAAAATATTTAACATAGTTAGATGAGCTCTTACGTGTTTTCATACCGTGCCAAGAACATTTTTCCTCAAAGGTATTTTTACTTTAATGACTTCCTGCTTAACTAGAATTGATATCAAACTTCTATTATACTCAGTATTACTTAAAATATCAATTCTTCATTAAACCTTCATTCTAAAGTGAATTTAAGATTAATAGCTTTGAATATAATTTATAAAATAGTTCATTTACAATTAAGGGAATTTCTAGTGTGTTAAAAATAATATTGAATGGTGCTTTAGAAAATAAAATTATTTCATGGCAGTGTAAATGTTTTCTTATAGACAACAGTAGTCACAGCTATACATGCTACTTACAGTTGATGTTGGAATCATGAATATTCTGTCTTTCAAGTTTAGTTTTGAAGGTTTTATAGATTAGTTCTCTATTTGTTTGTTCTTAAATTTGTGTATTTTAATCCATTTGTACACATTTACTGTATTATTTTATTTTATATTTGCACAATGATTCTCTTCTCAGTTCTTAGTATAGAATGCTTATTTTTACAAGCAAAAGTAAGGCAAGGATTTTATGTGAACAGATATAATTTACATCAAGTAAAATAGGTCAGTGCAAAACTAGTAGCTTCTGTCAAATAATACATTTATTTAGCTATACTTTTTTGTTGCTGTATTTATTTTTATTTTATGTGTATAACTGTCTTTCTTGCATGTGTGTAAGTGCACCCATGTCATACCATGCCTGTGGAGACCAGAAGAGGTTAGATCCCTTGGAAATGGAGTTCCTGACAGTTGTTAGATGACTATATGTGCTGGGAACCAAACCTGGGTACTTCTCAAGAGCAGCCAGTGCTCATAAGTGCTGAGCCATCTTCCCAGGCCCCATCTTGCAAAAGACATGAGTTTAGTTCTCAACACCCATATACTGGATCACAACTGTCAGTAATTCCACTTCTAGGGGATCAAATGCCCTCACTGGCCTCTATAGGTACCCAAAATTTCTAGTGCACATACATGCATACAGGCAAATACTTATACACACAAAATTTAAAAAAGGAAAGAATGCTTACTCTTTCCAAATGGTTGCTCTCTGTTGAGTAGAATTTATCCTGTCAAGACACTAGACTAACACCTTATTGGATTCTTCAGTATGCATTCTATTAGACCACAATGAAATAAAGCTCAATATCAACACCAGAATAAGCCTTACTATCTACAAGAACACATGGAGACTAAACAATACACTCCTGAATAATGAATGGAAAGGAAGAAAGAAAGAAAGAAATAAAAACATTCCTGGAACTAAACAAAAAGGAGAATCCCAGACAGCATAACCTATGGGATACTTTAATAGCAGTCCTAAGAGGGAAGTTTATAGCCCTTAGTGCCTACATTAAAAAAGCAGAAAGAGGACAAATAAATGAACTGCAGCTAAAACCACTTGAGAGACAGCAAGAAATGAACCCTGAACCCGACAGGAAGAAATAAAAAATTCAGAGCATAAATCAATGAAATAGAAACAAAGAAAACAATACAAGGATTCAGTGAATCCAAAAGCTTGTTCTTTGAAAGGATAAACAAGATAGATAAACCTCTAACCCAATTAACCAAAAGAAAGAAAGAGCAACTCCAAACCAATAGAATTTGTGATGAAAAGGGAAACATCACAACAGATAACAAAAAGAGTCAGACAAATCATATTTGAATACTTCAAATACCTATACTCTACTAAATTTGAAAACCTAAGAGACATGGATAAATTTCTAAAATCCTGGAATTCACCAAAGCTCACGCAAGAAAAGATGGACAGCTTAATCAGACCCATAATAAATGAGGAAATTGAAAATGTAATAAGAAACCTCCCAACTAAAAAAAGCCCAGGTCCAGATGGTTTAATTGCATAATTCTATAAAACATTTAAAGAGGACTTACAACCATTGTTACTAAAATTGTTCATAAGGATACAAGCATAGGGAAATCTCCAAAATTCCTTCTATGAAGCCAGTATCACTCTAATACCCAAACCAGGCAAATATACAACCCCAAAAGAAAATTAAAGACCCATCTGTTTAGTGAACATAGATGCAAAAATTCTCAACAAAATACTTGCAAACTGCATATAGATCCACATCAAAAAGATCATCCATCATGACCAAACTGGATTCATACCAGAGATGCAGGGATGGTTAAACATATGTAAATCAATAAATATCATAAAACACATAAATGGACTGAAAGACAAACACCACATCATCTCCTCAATTGATGCAAAAAAAGCCTTCGAGAAAATCCAGCATCCATTCATGTCTAAAGTCTTAGAGGGAATTGGACTGGAGGGAACATTCCTTGACAAAATCAAAGCCATATACAACAAACCCACAGCCAACATCATCCTAAATGGAGAAAAGTTAGAAGCATTCCCCTTAAAGGTAGAAACTCAGCAAGGCTGCCCCCATCATCACTTCTCTTCAATATAGTGCTTGAAATGCTTGCAAGGACAAGAAGGCAAGAAAGGGAAATTAAAGGAGTACTTCTTGGAAAAAAAGGAAGTCAAACTATGCCTCTTTGCAGATGATTATGATAGTTTACCTAGGGGATGCTAAAAAACTCCACCAGATAACAGAGTTTTCTGTAGTAAGAGTTTCAGTAAAGTGGCAGGATACAAAATTAACCTAGAAAATTCAGTAGCCTTTCTTTACACCAACATCAAGCAACTGGAAAAGGAATAAGAAGACCTTTCCACTCACAATAGCCCCTCCAAAAAACCCTAAAACAAACTTAACCAAAGACACCAAATATCTCTATCACAAAAGTTTTAACCTCCTGAAGAAGGAGATTGAAGAAGACATCAGACCAGAGATGCAGGGATGGTTCAATATATGTAAATCAATAAATATCATAAAACATATAAATGGACTGAAAGACAAAAATTACACGATCATCTCAATTGATGGATAAAAAGCCTTTAACAAGATTGAACATCCCTTCATATTTAAAGTTCTAGAGGGAATTAAACTGAAGGGAATATTCCTCAGCATGATCAAAGCCATATATAGCAAACCCACTGCCAACCTCATCCTAAATGGAGAAAAATTGAAAGCATTCCCCTTAAAGGTGGGAAACCAGCAAGGATGCCCCTTCTTGCCTCTCTTC
Organism: Rhizomys pruinosus; assembly: GCA_009823505.1. Classification (NCBI taxonomy): domain Eukaryota; kingdom Metazoa; phylum Chordata; class Mammalia; order Rodentia; family Spalacidae; genus Rhizomys; species Rhizomys pruinosus. The sequence goes on along the minus strand of VZQC01014917.1, from coordinate 2,169,567 downwards.
TTCAACATAGTGCTTGAAATGCTTGCTAGGGCAATAAGACAAGAGAAGGAAATTAAAGGAATAGTAATCAGAAAGAGGAAGTTAAACTATCCGTTTATGCAGATTATATAATGATTTACCTAAGGAATGCTAAAAATTCCACCAGAAAACTCCTAGAGGCGATTACATTTCAGTGAAATGGTGGGATACAAAATTAACCTAGAAAAATCAGTAGCCTTTCTTTACACCAACAGTAAAGAAGTGGAGAAGGAACATAAGAAGAACTTCCCAATCATGATGCCCTCAAAAATATACCTGGGAACAAACATAACCAAAGATACCAAAGACCTCTACAACAAAATTTTAAATCCCTGAAGGAGATTGAAAATGACAACAAAAGATGGAAAGATTTCCCAAGCTCATGGATTGGAAAAATTAATATATTAAGAATTCCCATTTTACCCAAATTTATATACAGATTCAACTCACTCCCAATCAAAATCCCCATGAGTTTCTTCACAGACATGGCAAAAAATCCTTAAATTCATACGGAAAAACAAAAGAAACTAAATAGCTAAAGCAACCCTGAGTGAAAAAGATAATACAGGGGGGATTGCTTTACCAGACTTCAAGCCATAGTACAGGGCTACAGTCATAAAGGCAGCCTGGTACTGGCACAAAAGCAGACCCATTGACCAATGGAACAAAATTAAAGATCCAAACTTGAGCTCATACAATTTCAGCCACCTTTTATTTGACAAAGGAGCAAAAAATGCTCAATGGAGGAAGAATAGCATTTTCAGCACATGGTGCTGGCAAAATTGGATCATCATTTGTAGAAGAACAAAATTAAACTGCTACCTCTCACCCTGTACAAAAATCAAGTCCAAGTGGATCAAAGATCTCAACGTGAAACCAAAAACCCTGAAGGTGATAGGAGAAAAAGTTGACAACAACCTACAAGACATAGACATAGGAAAAGACTTTCTAAATGAGACAGCAACTGCACAGGAAATAAAGTCAACAGTTGACAAATGGGACCTCATTAAACTCAAAAGCTTCTCTACTGTGAAAGAAACAATCAAAGAAGTGAAGAGAAAATCCAGAGAGTGGGAGTCAATCTTCACCAGTGATACAGCTGACAGAGCATTAATATTCAGAATATATAGACAACTCAAAAAAACAAAGAAGAAAACAAATGACCTACTCAAAAGATGGAGTAAAGAGCTGACTAGAGACTTCACCAGTGAGGAAGTAAAGATGGCTGAGAAACACCTTAAAAAAGTGTTCAACACTGGGCGTGAGAGAGTAGCCTAAGGGTTTAAGAGCCTGACCACTCGTGCAGAGACCCGGGTTCTTGATCCCCAACCCACAGCGCGCTGAGAACCGTCTGTACTCCAATTCCAGAGAAACTCCAGTTCCAGGGGGAAATCAGAGACCTCTTTCTGACCTCCGCGACATTGCACGACAGGGTGCAACAACCTACACACGAAACAGTACATTCAGACACATAAATAAATAAAATTGAAAAAAAAGTGTTCAACACTGTTTAATAATTAAGGAACATACAAATAAAACACTCTTAGATTTCATTCACTGCATAAGATTGGCAAGTCAGATACAAAAGAAACAAATGTCTGGAGAGGTAGTGGGGAAAGAGGAAACTCATTCACACTGCTGGTGGGAATGTAAAACTTGTTACAACCATTATGGGAAAAAGTGTGGAGAAAGAACCCTTAAAAGACTAAAAAGACACTACCACTTGACCCAGTCATACTGCTCTGGGTAATATACCCACAAGATGCACCTACCCACAAAGATGCATGCACAGCTATGTTTGTATTGCAGCTCTCTACAATAGCAAAGACTGGAACCAACCCAAATGCCCCTAACTCATGACTGGATAACAAAATGTGTACATCTACCCTGGAGTACTAGTGCTTGTGTAAAAAAGATGACATAATGAAATGTTGCAAGGTAAATGGATGGAATTTGAAGGCATTATGCTAACTCGGAAGTAACATGTCCATGAAAAACAAACGGCAAATAGTTTCCCTCATTTGTGGATGCTAACACAAACCCCAGTGAAGGGGCAGCTGAAACAATTTTAGGTGTTATATTTGCTTTTTATCTGAAAGCAACTTGCTGCTGTAATGTAAAATTTCCTAAAGGCTCTAGAATCAAACTACCACTTATTTTCAGAACTCTGAAGGTTACTGTCTATGGGTGGAAGTATGTATTGATATTTTAGAGTTATACATTCAGGGGTGACATGTAATTCCTAAACATAACAAAAGGACTGAGAGCCAAGATGCGATGCATTTATGGGAGAGAATGCTGATCTGGGGTGGGGGTGGGTGGGGGGAAGGAAAGGGGAATTGTTTTGAAATGGAACTGAAAATGATGTCCTTGACAAACCACAAACATGCATAAAAATATTACAAAAAAAGAAAAGAAGCCCACTCAGAGATGGAGTAAGAGAGCGGAACAGAGACGTCACAAGTGAAAAATTAAAGATAGGCTGAGAGACATCTTAAAAGGTTCAACATTCTTAATAATTAAGAAAAGAAAATATAACAACTTTTAAGAATACATTCCAAAAACAAATCAAGAAAAACAAAAAAAAAAAGACAAGAGAATCAAACACTGGACAGTTGTGGAAAGGGGAAACACTCATCCACTGATGGGGGAATGTGAATTACTCATACAACCACTATGGAAAGCGTGTGGAGAACCCTTAAAATTCCTTAGAATGCATCCTATTTCCTGACCCAGTCTACCACTCCTGGGTATATACCCAGAAGACTCATCCGACCACAAAGATACATCACATGCTATGTTTTTTGCAGCTCTCTTCACAATAGCAAAGAAGCTGGAAGCAACCCAAATGCCCCGCAACCAATAGCGCATAGAGAAAATATGGTATATCTCATGGAGTTCTTGGCAGTGGTAAAGAAAGAGGACATCATGAACTTGCAGGTAAATGGGATATAACTCAAAGACATAATGCTAAGTGAAGTAACACATTACCAGAAAAACAACACAAATCATATACCTCATTTGTGGATGCCAGCACCAAATACCTAGTAGTAAGGCAAACTGAGCATATATATATAATATATATATATTATATATATATAGATAGATAGAAATAGAGTAGATAGATCGATAGATAGAAAGATGTCGATAGATAAACTGTGCCATTATAGTGTGAATACCTGAACCAGATCTAGAATTAACTTAACACATATTTTCAGACATTGTGAAAAAATTTTGGGTATATGGGTAGAGGGTATGTAGCATATTTTAGAGTATATAAATTAAAGGGAAATATGAACTAATAAACATATTTTGGAATTAACATACAGTTCACTTTCAGACATCATAATTATGGCTCTTGAAATAGACTGTAAGTGGATTTCTAGCTCCAATTTAGAGGAAAATAACAGAATATCTATTGGCTAAATCAATACGTCATGAACATACGTAACTCAGTATCAAAATTGAAGGCAGATATGCAATATGTTATACACCATATTAATCGGTGGATTAGGCTACAGTGGAAGAAACACATTGTTTATTTTTTATTTATTTATTTTTATTTTTTTATTGATGCTTTTGTGCATTTTGTACATCATTGTTTCCAATTCAGATCAGGCATTTGTCCTTTCCCGTCCCCCCCACCCCCACCCCATCCAGATCATGTATTCTGCCATAACTGTCTTGCATCTTCTCCTGTTGTTTTGTTTTTTTTATTTTCCTTTTTTAGCTATAAGTGATAATCCATGGTTACAAGCATCCTTCATGCAAAAAATATCTGCAGGCTGTTGTGCCCAAACCCCCACAGTCCACCATCCAGTTGGGGGTGACATGTTGTTTGTGCAATCAAGTTGATCAAGTAGTGTCCAGACGACATCGCTGTAGTTTCACCAATTCACCCCAATAGGAGCCTTTACATTCTACCACGCCCCTCTTCCGCAGGTTGTGGTCCCTAGGCTTAGAAAAAGGGGCAAAGGTGGATGAGAAGTAAAACAGGCCACTCTCTCGGGAGCTGTTGATTGGGACTCTGGTCAATTCTGGCTGTTTCCTTTGATGGGCTGACATTTTTTTCCAGAATAACCTTTCGATCCTACGATGAAGCACAAGCAGTTAGGTATATTAGTATTTAAGCACACTAATAGTTATGTAGGTTACTTTAGCATAGAAACATATGTTTGGATGATATTTTAATCAATGAATTACATTTTCCCCCATGTTAAATACGACAGGGTCTTACGTGGCTTATAACATCATCCTAACCTGTAAAGAATGTAAGCTTGTGGCATCACCATGTGTTATTCCTCCAAGGAGAGAGCCAAGAGCCAATTAGATTGGGGATATACGGCACATTGCCTCTGCTGCACAATTTTCCAGGCAGGTGAGGTGTAGCTGGTGCTGACGTGGTCTTGCTTGACTCAGGGAGACCCTTATTTGCTTTATTGGTTTTGTGGCCTTTGGAACACTCTCTGGCATCCAGAGGCCATCGTACACTTGCATGGGCGGTCTCAATACATCCCTCCCCATGTTAACGTCAGGTCGGTCGGCAGCAGGTCTTATCGCCTCTCCTCCTGCAGGTAACCCAACTTAGGGGCAAGGAGCCCTATACCTTTTGTGGGGCCTTGGATCCCCTGGCCCAACATCCCCCTGGTAGAACATCCATTGCTGATGTTCAGAGCTCCTGCATTAATAACTTGCCTAGGTGCATAGCCGAAGACTTTATTATTCTATTTGGTTCTGAACAGAGTATAATCCGTTTCACAGTATCCTAATGTCTATTAGTCAATTAAAGCAGGCATTTGTGACCAGTTTTATAAGAGATTACCCCTATAACAGTTTGTCCCTCAAGTTTACAGTTGGAGAACGACTCATCATCGTCATATTCTCCTTGTTCTGGGGGGGAAGGCAGGAAATCTCCTCACATCAAAACATATTTGTGGCACCTAGAAGTATAAGTTTCATTAGGACTCATATAAATACTTTATACAATTAGGATCCACAGAAGGGTTCGATGTTTATAGCAATCTGGGCTTTTCTTCCTTCAATGTTCATACTGGCCAACCTTTCAATTTTCCCGCCACGTTCTTGGTACATCTTACCCAATGCAAAGCTGTATTTTTCTTTCTCAGCCATTAAGTTGGGTGACATTTCGTCCTGTTGGAACAAACATATCTTTTCCCCGTAGTTAGTTTTAAAAATTGAATTGCAAGGTTTTTGGCTAAAAGGTTTCATGTCTGTCTGTAGCCCCCCCCCCCTTTTGTTTAACCCATGAGTATCCAGAAGACAGTTTTTTGAATTATACTAACTATAGGGGTGAATCAAGGCACAGAATTCATCAAATTTCACCCATGATTTCATCAATTCACCCATGTTGTTTTGGGTGTCTATATATGATTAACTTGGAGAGCAAACGTAATTTTTACGGTAAATCATCTTAAGAGAATGCTACAAGGGATACTGTACAACAAAAGAATTATAGAGAACATTTGTATGGGGGCCACATTCCCAAGTGATTATTGCTCTACAGATTGTGTGTAAAACAAATGTGGACACAGCAATGTTATATCTACATTAAACTCAGATGCATTACCGTTTTTATCAGAGTCTGTAAACCAATGTTGTTTAATATACACATATTTACTTGTACTAAGTCCCGAAAACACATGTATCCTGTAGACGTGTCTAGGCGAAACTGGGTACGTGCTGAACGCATGTCAATTAAATAGGCCTTAATCAAATATACACCCGTGTCACTTTCTCATCCATCCCCCTTCCCAATTCCACCATTTCAGTCCATTTTTCGGATGCAGTCTTTCTGGTTGTTGTTCTTTTACTATGGCATACCTCGCCATGAGAAATATTTATAGATCGGGGGGTTGTTGGTACTAGCATCCACATATAAGGGACACCATTGGTCGTTTGGTTTTTTCTGGATGTGTTACTTCACTTAACATAATGTCTTTCAGCTCCATCCATTGAACCTGCAAAGTTCATGATGTGTCCCTCTTTACTGCTGCATAAACTCCATTGTATACATGTACCACATTTTCGCTATCCACGCGTCAGTTGAGAGGCACTTGGCTGGTTCCAGCCTTTTTGCTATTGTGAACAGAGCGGCGATAAACATAGCTGTGCATGTATCGTTGCAGTAAGTTGTGTCCTTGTGGGTATATACCCAGGAAGGGGTATGACTGGTCAAATGGAAGGCTCATTTTGAGTCTTTTAGGGGTTCTCCACACTGCTTTCCATAGTGGCTGTACAAGTTTACATTCCCACCAGCAATGGATGAGTGTTCCCCTTTCCCCGCAACCTCTCCAGCATTTGGTATCATTCGTGTTCCTGATCCTAGCCAGTCTTATTGGAGTAAGGTGATATCTCAAAGTGGTTTTAATTTGCATTTCCTTAATTATCAGAGATGTTGAACAGTTCTTAAGATGTTTCTCAGCCATCTCTAATTCCTCCTCTGTGAAGTCTCTATTCAGATCTTTGCTCCATCTTTTGAGTGATTCATTTGTTTTCTTTCTTCTTTGTTTTTTGAGTAGCTTGTATACTCTGGAAATTAATGCTTTGTCAGATGTATCTGCTGTGAAGGTTTCCTCCCACTCTGTGGGTCTTCTCACTTCCTTTATTGTTTCCTTTGATGTACAGAAGCTTTTGAAAACTCACATTTTTTAATAATAATGTTTCTTGTACTTTGATGAAAAGTTTCTTTTTAAAAAATTTCATTGCATTTCTGTGATTTTCATACAATGAGATTTGATAGTATTTAGATAATCATGCCCATCAGAACCCCACTCTCCTCGCTGCCATCTACCCAATTCCGTGTACACACTGGATATGCAATATGTCCTGTAGAGTGGGATATGTGTCCCTACATGTCGCTCAGCATGGGTCCATACGCCAAAGCCTCGTTAACCTATCGAGTCCCATCCTGTAAGAGACTGTTTCTCCCCATCCTAGAAGCCATAAGTTGCCAATAGTTCTTTAGGTTGGGTTGGGATTTCTTACCCAATTCCCTATGTTTATGACAGGTGGTCAGGTTTGAGCTTTCATAAGACTTGAATATGCTGTAACCACTGCTGTGAGTTCATGTGTGTCGCTGACCAGTTGTCTGTAAGACTGTTTCCTTGTGCTCGCCCCCCACCTCTGCCTCTTACAGTCTTTCTGTCCCTCTTCTGCAATGATTTCTGAGACTTGGGGAGGCAGATTTTTTAACTTTGTTGATGCTCATTTTTGTGAATTTTATTTTTATTTTATTAAGCTTTTGTAGTTTCTAGCACAGTTCTCAATCAAATCCCAATCCCTTCCTCTGTCTGAACCCCTCTCACTCCTCACAAGATCTCATGTATTCCACCACACATGGTAAGACCTATGTAGTCAAGCATTTGTACCCAGATGTCTTTAAGTGAAAAATTCATCCACCGTGGTCTGGTCAGCCCATGTAGAGATTAGAAGTAAGGCATACTCTCCCACACCCAATAACAATCAGTCTTCAGTAGTTCTCAGTCTCAGGCTACTCCACCACCCATTTCTCTCCTCCCCCATGGATCCTTGTGTAATTGAGCTGGCATGAGTCCTGTGCTCGATGCCACCATTTTCCAAAGTTCACATGTTTAAGCTTCCCATGGCCTGAAATCCTCTGCTCCCCTGTGTTCATGAGCCAGTCCTGGCCCTTACAATGTTTCTGCACTCTTTTCTGCAATGGTCACTGAGCCATGGATGGGTGAGGTTCATTATAGGAGTCCTATCTTGGGACACACACTCTGCAGACTCTTATTCTCTAAAACTTGGCTAGTTAAGGCCTTCGGTGTGCATTACGCTCTGTCTTATAAGGAAGCTTCACTGGTGAGGGTTGAAGGATGCATTAAATTTTCTCTCTACCCCTGGATCCACTTAGTTCCATGAGCCTTAGGTGTACAGGTTCGACAAACTATAGTTGAGCCTCTACACCTAGGACTGGGCATCTCTCAGTTATATATTATCTGTGTCTGACCAGTTGCGGAACTCTGCAGTAGCATCTATCTGTTGCAATATGAAGCTTTCCTGATGAGTATGCTTGTCTGTCAATATAAGGATCCATGTTTAGCTCATTTGTCTGGAGATGTCATGGTCCTAGGGTTTTCTCTAGAATGCATGTCTTCTCCAGCCATGTGCATTTGGCTGAGTTTACAGTTGCTACCCATCAGTTCACTCCCATTGAGAGGGTTTAAAGTCCAATTAGGAAGCTGTTGATTACCCCATAGATAATAGTGCCACCACTGCACCAATGGGGGTAATTTGTGGTGGCAGTTGTTATGGTCATTAGCCTTTAGGACTTGGTTGGGCCATTGACTGATCTTTTCTCCCTTAGAAGTTTACATATTATCATCTAGGGTTGTAAGACCTAAGCTTCAGTTGGAAGGGTTCCAGGTCAGTTTCTGCTCCATTGCTCCAAGTCCTGTGTCTCAAGTATGTCCTGTCTTCAGTAATAGGGTCTTATCTATTAATTTTGGGAGATAACCAAGAACTTTGGCAATAGCTTGCAATATTTTAGGAGTCTCCTGGACCACTCTCAGTTACCACTCAAAGGGAGGTCTCTTCTGTCACGTAGTGTGTTCCTTGACAAAGTACATATACACACGCATTGATGTCAAGACCCTGTAGGGCCCTTTCTAATGGGGTTACAGGGCATCACATTTTGCTCGGGTCTCCTTATCCCTCCAAGAGTCATTCATCTCTACTCTTTCTCCTCCCATCTGGCCGCCTTACCCCCCCTTAGTCTGAGTGCCCCTATTTTCCCACCCTCCCCCAATAGCACCCATCTCCCACCATCCTCCTTTGTTACTCCCCCTCCTCACACCAGTGCCCCTTGCACGTCTCTTCTGAGTCAGTTCTAGGTCCTGTGTCTGAAGCATGTACTACCCTTAGCAATAGAGTCTTACCCTCAAATTCTGGGAGACAATCAAGTGCTGTGGCAAAAGCCTGTGTTTTTTTGGAGTTCCTTGGATTTCAGTGGCCAACAATTCAAAGGGAAGTGTCTCCTGTCCTGAACTGTGTTTTTTGTTATATAGCCTTCGCCTATGCATATGCACTTGTTTATCTATTATGTGTATTTTTCTTTAAAACTTTTTGATTTATTCTTACTTTATGTGTATGAGTGTTAGGCCTGTCTGTGTGTAGGTACATCCATGTTGTTCAGTGCCCAAGGGGGACAGAAGAGGGCATCAGATCCCTGGAACTGGAGTTATGGATGATTGTTAGCCACCATGTGGATGCTGGGATATGCACCTTGCTCTTTTGCAAGAACAGCCAGTGCTCTTAACTGCTGAACCATCTCTCACATCCTATATGTGCATTTTTCAGTAGGACTTTGAATATATTTCCCTCTGGCTTTTCACATTGTGTAAGAGTGATTGATCTCACCTCCCACTTTTCCTGTAGAACTCTCCTTTCTACTCTCTACACAGTTAAGGTACCCCCTCCTCTTACCCCCTTTCCCCTTGAAAATACCTGTCTCCTACAATCTCCCTCTCTTGAGTTCCTACTTTCTCCTTAACTCCAATGGTACATCTCTATTTTCCTGGATCCTGCAGTTAAATCAGTATATATACTTACATCTAGGGATCTGGAGCTAAGATCCACAAATGAATGAGAACATGTGTCACTTGTTTCTCTGAGTCTGTGTTACTTCACTTAGTATAACACTTTCTAGTTGCATCCATTTACCTGCAGATTTCATGATTTTGTCTTTATTTAGTGCTGAAGTAGAGCTCCACTGTGTAAATGTGCCACATTTTTATTATCCATTCACCAGTCCAGGGGCATTTAGATTCCTTCCATCTCTTGGCTATTGTGAAAAGAGGAGTAGCAAGCATTGCTGTGCAAGTATCCCTGTAGTAGGATGAGTGTTTTGGGCATATGCCAAGAAGTGACATAATTGGATCATCTGAAAGATTTCTTTTTAGTTTTTTTTTTAAGAAATCCAGACTGATTTCCCCAGTGTTTGCACCAGTTTGCAATCCCACCAATAGTGAGTGAGGGTTCTCCTTTCCCTGCATCCTTGCCAACATTTGGTGTCATTTGTTCTCTTAATCATAGCCATTCTTTTTTTTTTTTTTTTTTTGACAGGGTCTCCCTGTAGCCCCAGCTGGCCTGGAACTTTGAAGACCAGGCTGGCCTTGAACTCACAAAGATCTACCTGCCTCTGCCTCCTGATTGCAGAGTGCACCACCACGCCCAGCAATCATAGCCGTTCTTACTACAGTTAAATGAAATCTCTAAGTAGTTTTGATTTATATTTCCCTAATTACTTAGGACATTGAACACTCTTTAATGGGTTTCTTAGACATATTTATTTCTTCTTTTGATAGTTCTCTGTTCAGATCCATAGACCATTTTTTAATTGAGTCATTTGTTTTCTTTCTTTTTTTTGAGGTGTTTGTATATTCAGGATATGAATCCTCTGTCAGACGTATAGCTCGTGAAGATTTTTCCCACTCTGTCGTCTTCTTCTTCTTCTTCTTCTTCTTCTTCTTCTTCTTCTTCTTCTTCTTCACTTCGTTGGTAGTTTCCTATAATGTATAGAAGATTTTTAGTTCAATGAGGTCCCATTGTCAACTGTTGACCTTAATTCCTGAGTGAGCGATGTCTGATTTAGAAAGAACTTACTTGCTCCTATATATTGTAGGGTACTGTCTATGTTTTCTTCTAACAATTTCAGCATTTGGGGTTTCAAAATGAATTAGGTGAGTTTGGTACTCCACTCTCTCCAATAGACAGGTCAACTGGACAACAAATAAACAGAGAGACATCAGAATTAACTGATATCATACATCAAAGGGACTTAACAGACAGACAGCTACAGAATACACGTGCCAAACAATACAAAGTCTACTCAACAGCCCATGGAGGAGTCTCAAAAATAGACCATATACTGGGGCACAAAACAAACCTCAACAAATATAAAATATTGAAATAGTATCAGATGACAATGCAATAAAACTTAAAATCAATAGCAAAGGAAGCTATAGTAACTGCACGAACTAATAAGGAATAAACAACACACTCTTAAAAGATGAATGGGTCAAAGAAGGAATCAAGAAAGAAAGAAAATATTCCTGGAACTAAATGAAAATTATAATATCGTACAAAAAACTTCTGTGACACATTAAAAGCAGTCCTAAGGGGGAGGTTTATAGCTCTAAGTGCCTACATTAGAAAAAAATCAGAAGGAGATGGGGGCTGGAGAGATGGCCTAGCGGTTAAGAGCGCCGACTGCTCTTACAGAGGACCCGGGTTCGATCCCCAGCACCCACATGGCGACCGAAAACCGTCTGAAACTCCAATTCCAGGAGAACTCCAGTTCCAGGGGAATCCGACACCCTCTTCTGACTTCCGCGGCATTGCACGGCATGGGTGCACAGACTTGCATGCAGATAGTACATTCATACACATACGGAAATAAAATAAAATTAATAAAAAAATGTAAAAAAAAATCAGAAGGAGCAAAAAAATGACTTAATGGTACAACTTAAGGATTCAGAAAGACAAAAACAAATCAAGCACAAACCCAGTAGATGAGAAGAAAAAACAAAAATCAGAACAGAAGTTAATGTAATAGAGCAAAGAAAATATTAGAAATAAGAAGAATAAAACTCAGTATATCTTTAAAGGGAGTTAACTGAGGAATAAAGAAATATTCCCAACTTGGAGTTGCTTTTTTTTTGGTAAAATGAAGTAAAGAATGCTCACTTTCCCAAATATCAGCACAGCTTGATTGGGAATGTGACCCTGTGTCTTAAGAGCAAATTCTTGTAGAGGAACATAAACTGCAACTAGTTTACCCTTCCATTCGTACTCTAAGAAGATTTTCATCTGTATCCCTATGGAATTCTCATGATGAACATATAAAACCTTATTGCAAAGCAAGAAGGAAACAGAAAGTAGACATATTTTAATTTTGAAAGAGGGCTTTGCAATAGAAAAATGAAGGTTGATAATTTCTGTCTTGACTTCTGATCATCTGCGCTAAGGACATGTTTTTCAAAGGTAAGTACTCTGCAAAAGGGGGAAGCCTCCTCATCAACATCTGCCCTGTGTTCTGCAGCAGCATTTGCAGCTCAGAGCTGATCTCATATGACATGTCCTGGCTAGACTCCAGTTTGTTTCCCTTTCATCTTAAATCCTCCCTCAAATGAACTGAGTTTGTTCCCATTGTATAGGCCAATGCCTTTATCTTGAAATATCAAATGCCACAATTTCATTTGGTTAAATCACCCCAACTTTCTAAATGCCTCAAATTATCCATTTTGAATTGGTTGCTCAGAATTTGGATGGCATTGCTCAGAGAAATAGTACTTACATTTCTAAGCCCTTGCACATTCATCTACTAATGTATGACCTCTACAGGGCTATGTTAAGTTGCGGAAGAGGTTAAGTTTATAACTGGTTTTGGAGAAAAGGTGTCTCATTTCCAAGCATAAAATGGTGCCTCACCCAGCAAGAGAAGTCGGAGCTCCCTTTGTATCTAGAACATTGATCTCAGATATTAGAATGGGCAGGTTGGTGTCTCCAGAGACTGGAGACTTAAGATGCTAGTAACAGGTAAGCGAGGAGGAATATATGTAAATGGGCCTGAGGTAAAGTGGTACACAAGTTTCCCTGACCTCCTTCTTTCTTTTCCCTGCCTCTCCTGGCTACTTTTTCATTGAGAACACTTTGTGTGTGTGTGTGTGTGTGTGTGTGTGTGTGTGTGTGTGTGTATCATTAAGCTGGAACATTTTCTTAAAGTCCTACTGAGCTTACTACCAGTTTCATCAGCAAGAACATCAGTCTAGTCAGAGAACTATTCATAGCCAAAACACATTAAAATACTTCAAAATCAAAAGTGCAATCAACCCTTTAAGCTTGCCCTCCTGGCCCATGCCTTGGTAGACCTTAGCTGCTTGAGGATTATCAACAGCTACTTGCTTAAAAAAACACTTTGATTTCAAAAGGTATATATACTAACACTGAGAGCCCCAGTCATCAAAACATGCCATAGTGTAGAAGTGACTCAAATGTAGAGAGGGAACCAAATTTTAAATTGGATTATAGAATATATCAAAAATGAGCAACCCTTAGTAGTCTATTTCTTTCTTAGGGAGTCTAATTTTAATTTTTGTTTTTATAGTAACTTTAACTTGGGAATAATTTTGGATTTTGAAGCATAGTGACATTGGCATAAGAGTTATTTTGAGCTTAAGGCAACTGGCAAGAAGCAGCTACAGGAAAATCTCTCTGTTCTTTCCCTACTTGCCTACAAGCAGGACATATATTTACACAGTTGTCCTCCCTCTCTTTACCAGGAAAAATAAAACTGATCACAACATGTCCTTGTCAGATGGGAAACAGGGTGATATCTGGCTGACACTCCTAGGAGCTATCTGAGGCTGATTCCTCATGTATATGCCTCTATACATTTTCCACTGTAGAAACTGATGATCTTATTTGTCTTTTTCACTTATTTAAAATATATGTTGTTCTCCCTTTAAATTTCTGTATAAACTGGAATACAAACCAGTGAGTACATTATAAGAGGCCACCTCTTTGAGATTAACTAATTTCTCTGTGTGTTCCCTATGTATACGGGAGGCACACATGCTAATGAACTGATATTTGTCTTTTTCTTGCTACTGGAACACAGAAGCGTAGAGGAAAATTATCATTTCTTCCCCTGTGATTTGCAAGCAGACTAAGCAGACTCTACAATTCCTACATGCCTAGTTTCTCTTTATCATCTGAGCCTGCTATGATAAGTCTGTTAACAAAGGAAGCTGACACTAAGTGAATCCCTGTCCTTGTGGGTTTCACCAAGTTTTCAAGGAATCTCCTCTCCTGTTCCAGCTTAACATATGTCATGTTGGGGCCAGGATATGGGATTTCTGTGACATCCCTGGTCACATTATCCTCAACATTTGATTAAGGAGTGTCTGCCAGAGTCTTTCCTGCATATTACTACTCTGTGTTTTCCCAACTCTGTTATTTAGAAGAGTCACCATGCCTTGCTCATCTCCAAGGGGCTGGTGGTTGGAGGAAGTAAGCCCCTATCCTGGAGGAGCTACTATATATAATTTTCCTATAAGGAAGAATGAGTTACCTTTGTTTCCTTACTTATTTGATCAGTGAACTGGTTTAAATGTCATAAAATCCAAACACAATCCTCTAGGACTGGAGTAAGCATAGTCCTGGGCCTAGCTCTGAAGCTGATATGGGAATGAGCGTGACCATGGCAGGCCCCACAGGGAGGCATCTGTCCCAGACTGAGCCCTGGATGATGCATCGATTAGTAGGAACTTAGTCACAGCCTTTACCTCAGACACTTTACAGTCAGCCCACACAGCCATTTCTTTTATTACTTTTGTTATGTGTTGGCTGGATGGCCTCAGCCTCATCCAGTTAATGAACAGGCTCTGATTACTCACAGAGATATGCCTGGGTCTTATCTCGGTTTTGTGAGGAAGCCCTCACTTTCTTCTTTCTTTTCATTGGAAAATGAAGCAGTGCATCCTGAGATTTTATTTTAAGGGCACTAGGAATTTAATGACTAAACTCCCCAAGCCAGAAATACCTCTCTTCTCCCCTAAAATTATTACTTTGTTAAATAATGATTGCACAGTTTCAGATGGGTTTTATTGTTTTTTTATAATAAAAATGCACGTTTGTCTGTATTTCAGGGCTGTTTCATTTTCAAATAACTTTTATTTTATAATTTCAGAAGTTGAGAAGGTTGCTTTGCTGCAAATCAATATATGACATTGAGTGATGACAACAGCATGTGTTTATTAAGCCCTGTAAATGTCTATTATGTGACTCAGAACAGATTTGCAGTGAGAGAACCTGAAACCAAGAAGGGAGCAATCACATTTAAGAATGTCTAAGAATGTTCTGTGTCTAAGCACCCGAAGAGAAGAAATGGACGAAAATGCAGGCTACCCGGAGCTTTCCCTCTACAGGAGGGAGACAATGTGGCTGCTACAGGTTCCCACCTCTCCTTTTTCCATGTGTCATGTGCCGTCCCAGGCCCATTCCCCCACAGTCCAGGGCAGATTACTGCAGAAGTGAGGTCATGAGCCAGACTTGTTCTGAATCCTGTCCACTCTAATGAAGGTAGAGCCTGCCCAAGCTGCATGAGCTTAGTGCTTCTATATAGCAGGTAGAGAGGATTAGGGAAATATGAAAAGCAGGTACAACACCCACTCCTTGATTGGATATAGAGGGAAAACATGGAGAACCAGACAGAATGTGAATACGGCTCACGAAGGCACTGGTAGTCTTATTGTGTTATAGAAAGGATATTCTTATTCTTAGGGGATACATGAAAAAAATATTTACAGGTAAATATTATGATGCAGAAACTACTTCTTAAATGTTTCAATGAAAACATAAATGCAGGCATACATACACATAGGCAAAGAGGGAGCAAGGGAAGACAAGTGAACAGAGGTGAAACCTGATGGACTTTCACCTTGCTTTTCTTATCGCTTTTCTAAGAGACCGAAATTTTCAACTGTGGCCACAGAGGGCAGCCACAGAACCTGAATGGATTGCCACAGGATCCCTCGGTTTCCTGAGGAAGCTCTCACTTTCTTCTTTCTTTTTATTGGAAAATGAAGCAGTGTATCCTGAGATTTTATTTCACTAGGAATTTAATGACTAAACTCCCCAAGCCAGAAATACCTCTCTTCTCCCCTAAAATCATTACCTTGTTAAATAATGACTGCACAGTTTCAGATGGGTTTTATTATTTTTTTTTTATATTGAAACAGGTTTTTGGGTACCTGAGTGCTGATTGTCCCAGCAGTGCTTTAATTATCACATTCATGAGGCTCACAGTCACATGTCTACAGAACAGAACAATAATAAAATGACTTCTCATACTCTTGTGATTCAATCAAATGTTTACAGAACACTGAATAATAATATGCCTAGAACATAGTAATTCAGAAGAGCACAGCAGCAGTATCTCCATGCTATGTCTACTTTGGAGGTCAACATGTTTCATGAGAAACTAGAGGGGGGAACCAGCATTCTGATAAGCCCTGAGCAAGCATTCTTGCAAAACTTTCTCATGAAACCCAAGGCTCTCTAGACATGCATGTGCAAGGTTCAGCTTAACTTGCCAAGCATATTTTTAAAGCCATAGGAACACTATTTAACAGTCTCTTCATTCACCACTAAGGATTAGTGAAGATAAAGCAAGACTTAGACTGCAGGTAGATTTTTCAGAGTTACATGGAATGTTTTGAGGAATAACATAACCTAAGAAGGCTTCAGAGACTTTAGTTTATCCTCAGTACTTAAGAGTTGAGTTCATGGGATTTCAATTTTGAGTATCCATTGGCCTTAAGGCAAAAAGCCTGGATTAAAGGCATATTGAGTTTTATTTATAAATCAAAGTGGAGAAATGGGACTGACCTTTGGAACAAGCAGGTTGTGGCAGACTTATTGTTGATGACTTTGGTGCTTGCCTGCCTCTGTTGCTGGCTGCTGCAGATCCCTGGGTGGTGTAGTTGTAGGATGAATGAGCCACTTGGCCTTGGACAAGGGGGAAATTAGCTCAGTGGGGCTTTGGGCGCCAGATGTAGTCAATTCCCAAAGCCTGCTGGGGAATTTCGGGATCCGACCAAAGGAATGGGGGTGAGAGGCACAGAGCCAAGACTCAGACCCTGGGAGCCGGGTGAATGCAGACAGAGGGCGAGCTGTCTCAGACTCGTTTACTGGGGCAGGGTTAGGGGTTATGTACTGTTTGCATTCCCGCTCTCCTCTTGTCGCCTTCTGATTGGCCCAGGTCTGCAACTCAGCTGCTTGTATGGTCTCACCTGCCTAGGGAAGGCTAGGTTGAGGGACAAGCTCTGCGCATGCATAATTCTCAGCATACTGTCTACTGCATCAGATGACACAAAAGAGGGAAGAAGGCCTTCATAAAAGAAAAGGGTCTGGACCCTAGCAGATGCTCCATCCCACAGAGTCACAGATAACAGAAGAATGAAACTTGTTTTAAGTTTCCAGGGACAGATGAACTGCATGCAGACCTTTAGTGAGGGTTTGAGTCCCAAGGATTTAAGATAAAGGCCATTTGTTCAGCTCAGTCTTTAGGATCTAGCTACTCTAAGATAGTGCTAACGTTTGGAAAAATCGTTGTAGGAGTTTGGATGTGGACAAATATCTATGTGTGAGCTGCTATTTGAGAAAGAAAGCATGGGGTATTAAGGCTGAGACACACCTTCGCAAGACTGCGCTGGAAATATTCACAACAGCGACATCCTGTGGCCAGCAGGAAGCAAAACCTGTTTTTGGAATCATGTCTACATTGACCCTTCCTTAACCTAGGTACAGAGTATAACCTCCCAAGCTGTTTCATTTCCATTTGGCAACTTGAGAGTAGCATGGTGGTAGAAAAAGCTCTAAAAAGAGTTCTGTATTTCCTGTTAGCAGTTCAGGTGATTTGAGTAATAACTTGAGTGTGCACGAGGGCATATTTCTTCCCCAAGCTGGTGGTGCATAGCTGCTGCTTGTCCTGTTGACATTTACAGTGGCATCTTTTGGCATGGGCTTTGCAAACGATCATTCTTTTTCCCATGACAATTACATTTGATTTTTGTCTGGCTTCTTTAGCAACTGCTCTCTAGTAGTCAGTCCTGATTTAGTTTTCCAACTCCGTTGATGGAGCAAATATCCTTCTCAACTAACCTTCACTATTAGTTCCAGACTGTGGTTGAAACATATCACAAAGAGAATGTGACTGGAACTACATTGACACAAGCCCAGGATGAGTATTTTCATGACATGGGGAGGAAATGGTATTGTTTTCTGAGTGAAGCAGTTCAGCGCCAGTTAAGCACATCCCTGAGCCCCTTTTGCTTCCGAGCATCTCCGATATGCCATGACTTGTGGGAATGCAATGATATTAAATCAGTCTGTGCTTTGTGACTCCAGGCTCCACGTTTGTGGGATTGTTAGAATCACGAGCACAGGTGACTATGGAGGAGCAGGAACAAAGCACCTACTAAGGAGCTCCACCTCATTTTTCAGTTTTTTTGTTGAATAATTGCAATTTTTATGAAGCTTTTCCTAATGAAAAGTTAATTCTGTCTCCGTGAAATGCAAAAAAAGACCTTTTATTTTACTTTTTAATTGAATTTTATGTATTTCAAACAGAACATCTCAGTCAGTCTTAATCATCATTATATCCACTTCCCCACTGGCTCCCTCCTGCCAACACTCCCCATCCTGGAATCCATACAGTCTATCATTTGTGTCAAGGCCTATCACATCAAGTTAGTATGCCCAGATGTTCCTCAGTGCAAGTTTATCCACCGGGTTCTAGTCAGCCTATATGGAGTGCTTCCAATTAAGAATTTCAGTTCTTCCTCATCCAATAACTACCAATAATTCTTTGACTAAGATTGGGTCTTGTTGCCCATTTCCACAGTTCCGTGCTGGGGTTTTGTCTGCTTGAGTTTACATAGCTCTTGTCGATGCTGACATCATTGATGTAGGTTCATGTGAGCAAGGTACAGGAGCTTGTAGGACTCTATTTCCATATGGTCATGCTACTCTTACAATCTTTCCATACCCTCTTACACAATGCTCCCTGAACCCTGGGTGATGAAGTTTAATGTAGCAGTCCTGTTCAACAACTTGTGCTCTTCAGATTCTTACTCTTTTTGCTTTTGCCATTTGTGATTTTTTTTTGTATTCTTGGCACTCTATTGCATTAAGGAGGATCATTAATGAGAATTTAAAGATTCATTAGTGTCTTTTTTACCCTTTCTCCTATGTTCCATGAGCCTTAGGTATAGAGGTTGCACTATTGATATTTCACTTAGGTGTGGACAATTACAGACAGTGTCTGTTAATTTTGGAACTCTGTAATAGTCTCCATATGGTTCAAAAGAAGCTTCTTTGATGAGTGGTGACTGGGATACTAGTCTCTAAATATGAGTGGCCTAATTGGACTTAAAGCCCACTCAATGGTAGGAAACTCATGTGTGGTACTATAAACATAGCCAAACACACATGGCCTTGTGGTTTTCTCTAAGATCTATAGCCATGTGTGTTTGGCTATGTTTACAGTACCACACATGAGTTTCCTACCATTGAGTGGTCTTTAAGTCCAATTAGGTCACTATTGATTACCTCCAAGAAAAAGGTGCCACTACTGTACCAATATCATTTGCTGTGCCAATCACTGATGCAGTTATTTTGTCATTGATTTCTTCTCCCTTATCAGCTTGCATAGTGCTCTCCAAAGCTATGAGAGGTAGCCTTCAGAGGAAGTGGATTCCTGGCCAGATACAGCTCCATTGCTCCAAATCCTATGTCCAAAGTATGTCCTGTATTCAGCAATAGGGTTTTAACCTTCAAGTTCTTGGAGGGAAACAAGGGCTCTGGGAATATGCCTGAACTGATTTGAAAATAGATGTCTGAAATACACAAAACATCAATAAAAGCACAAAAAATTAAACAAGTTATAAAGATTGTAAAAAAAAAAAAGAAAAGTCAGCTGAAATTCTGAGGGATTTTCTTTTGTATGTGACTCAGTGTTCTTCTTCTGCAGCTTTCAGTATGCTCTTTAATCCTTATATTTAGTGTATTTACCATGATATGGAGTGTGGACTTAGTTTTCAGTTCCTGTCTATTTGGTGTTCTATGTACATCTTATGTTTGTATGAGCATCTCTTTTATTAAGGGAAATTTTCTTCTATAATCCTGTTGACGACCTGGTCAGTACCATTTTCCTGAGATTCTTTTCCTTCTTGTATGCCTATGATGCACAAATTTGGTCTTTTTATGGTGTTCCACATTTCTTGCATATTCCATTCCTATTTTGTAACTTTCATAATCTTTGCTTGAGTTGTCCAATTCTTCAACTCTATCATGCATTCTTGATAATCTGTTTTCCATTTCATTCATTCTTAGTCTTCCTATCCTCATTTCCAATTGGCTTATTGAATGTTTCATTTCTTTCTTCATTTCAGTTATCTGTTTTGTGATTTCAGCCAGAAGTTTATCCCTATCTTCTTTTAGCTGTTTGATTTTGTGTGTGTGTGTATTCTTTAAATTCACTGAATTTTTTGATTATGTTTATGATTATTATTTTAAATTCTGTGTGGGTGAGTTATCACCAGGGAGCTCTCACTGTAGAATTCTTCTATTGGATTGGTGGTATTTGGTGGTTACATATTTGGGGTTTTCATAATAGTATTTTTTTGTTGTTGTGATTTTGACATGTGGATTTATTTTGTTGTTTGCGATTCTTGAATTTGGTATGAAATTAAAGTCTTCCTTGGTTGAGTTCAGGACTGATTTTTGTTTGTATTTTTGATGTTTTTTTTTTATTAGAAATAAAAATCTGGTTGTTCTAGGCTTCAGGTTCACTTTTTTATTTAGTCCAGCTACTCAGGAGTCCCTGCCAAGGCCCAAGCCAGGCACCAATCAAATACTCTCAGGCTGCCTTTTTAGGTCTGGGACTCTATTAGCTAGCAGGCAGAGCACAATTTGAGAAGCTTGCTGGGTGGAAGCTGGATTCAGGTGCTCTCAGGAAGTCTATAAAGTTCTGGGCCCCTACTGAAGGGCAGAAAAATCTAGCCCTGCAGCAGTAGGAGAGGCTTCAGCTGGTC
Organism: Rhizomys pruinosus; assembly: GCA_009823505.1. Taxonomy (NCBI): domain Eukaryota; kingdom Metazoa; phylum Chordata; class Mammalia; order Rodentia; family Spalacidae; genus Rhizomys; species Rhizomys pruinosus. The sequence continues at coordinate 2,148,910 of VZQC01014917.1, read as the reverse complement.
CCAAGGTAGGGGGATGGGTATGATGCAATTTGAGAGCTCACCACCACTCAGAGGCTGGATTCAGTAATTCTCAGCAAATGTTGATGGAATCTCTTGACTTTTTTTTTCTGTCACTAACTTTAGATATTTGCAGGCCATGGTCACATGTGGAGATGGCTTCCCACCTCTGTGATATCAGCCCTCCATTTCTACAGCTTATTCCCATTTCCTTTCTGTTAGACCAGTGTTAAATATTCTAAGAAACAGTAATGTTTGAAATTTAAGCAATTCTCATCAAACTGTCAGCTCAGCCATAATTCACATTATGTTCACATATTAGCTTAATAGAGGCTGAAGGCCCCTTATCTGAAATGCTTATGACCAGAGGTGTTTCACAGTTTAGATTTTCTTTAAAAAGACTGTATTTGTATAATGGGATATTGTAGAAATAAGACTCAGATGTAAACACAAAACTCAGTTATATTTCATCCAAATCTTTTATAAAAAGGATGAGGTAATCTTATGAGATCTTCATGTGCTTGTCAAATAAAGTCAGGTCTGCCTGAACAGCACACTGCCTTAATTACTAGTTACTGATTTCTGGAATACCGAGACATTTCTCCACACCCCATTATCACCCATTCTCTTTCTCTCTGTCCTTCCATATTAGTGCAATAAGCTTAACAAATCTGTTGAAGGTTTTATTAGTGCTGTACTTGAGAATTTCATGGATATAATGTGTGGCTAGTTCATTGATAGAAAAATTCATCTTTGCTGAATTTTTCTATCAATGAACTGGAAATGCTTCCAAATGTCTTTCAAGAAGATTGTGTACTTTTTCCATAGGAGGAAAGACTTGAACTCTTCTGGATCAGTTACAACATACCAAATCTTCAGATACTCTTGAAATGATTATTTTTCAATGTTGTATTTCTAAGTGACCTGGGTCCTTTTTTGGAGGATTCCTGTGATGTCTGTTTGGAGTGAATGATTACGTATTCTGCTGCAAGTGCTCGGGATCCTCCTAAACTGGAGCCGTGCTAGACTAAACTTTCAATGAGTGGAAGAGCAGGCCACACAGGCAGGTGGAACTCTGTGCTGCAGTCATGTCCTAAAATGTGACTAATAATTTGGAGTCAAAACAAATGAGAAAAGTAAGTTTCTTCAGTTTGTCTGCAGTCCCACAGAGACACATGGCAATATGTGGCAGACCTCCCTCTGTGATCAGGTCCTAGGCTTCCCTATCCTAGGGTCATCCAAACACAATGCTATACCCTCAAAAAGTATATTTACCTTTTATGACAGCCATGTTTTTCACTCAAGTGAGCTTAAAAAGGATAGTTTCCTCTTGAAAATTAAATCTATGTTTTTCAAATATTTTGTTATAGTAATTTTTTTCTTTTATCTTGTCTGTTATATTGCAGAAAATGAAAGTTCCCTTCTCTGCTTTGTATTAAATTAGAAGACTTTCTCTTCATTCTCCCTCCTTGTCTCAATTTCTTCCTCCCTTCTTTATAAAATTTCATCTCTATGTAGCCCAAGTTTTTCTTAAATTTTCAGCTCTTCTGCCTCAGTCTCCCAAGTGCTGGGATTCTAAGCGTGGGTCACCGTGACTGCTTTGAATACCTATTTCTTTTTTTTTTTTTTTTTTTTTTTGGTCTTTGAGACAGGGTCCCCATGTCCCTGCCCCAGCTTGTCCTGGAAATCACTCTGTAGACCAGGTGGATTGAATACCTATTTTCTTGTACTCGACGTAGTAGACTCCACATTGGTTTTACTGCTCACGAATATTTGTTTTAGTCATCATTTTTTTTTTAATTTAATTTTTATTTGTTTTTTTTTTTTTTTTTTTTTTTTTTTTTTATTTTTATTTTCCTTTTCCCTTCCCCCCACCCCACCCCATCCCAGATTTTTTTTTTTTTTTAACTGTCCTGCATCTTTCAAGGTTTTTTTTTTTTTTTTCATTTTTTAGCTATAAATGATGATCCATGAGTACAAGCATCCTTCGTGCAAAACAAATCTGCAGACTAAACTGTGTGCTGAGCCATTGATCTGTACTCTTGTAGTTTAGCCTTTGTTTTCCTCTAAGAATGGAGATTGACTTGGCAAGATCTTATGGTACAAACATACAAATGTTCTGAAAGTAAGTAACCACCTTCTGCTTGAATTTAAGGCCCACTTCACAAGATGGAGCCCATACCTGGCACTGTTGTTAGGCCTAAGATCCTGTGGCCAGACAGGTCACAGGCTGTAGGGAGAACCTGCTACTATTATTCTGCTAACTACACATAGTATTAACTGACTTCTAATGACTTACCATTATACTCATAAATTAGTGCAACTCTCAGCTCTCACCAAGGAAGCTTCGCCTTGCAAAAGTTCTACAATTGGTCCATAGTGGAGGGCTGAGCCCTAAATAGGACACATATACTCTACCCTCTCCTCCCAAGGCTTAGGAACCAATGTGTAGAAAGATTATAGCAGAGGCAGTAGATGAATACAAAGAAACCATGTTTGCACATGTGAACCCACAGAGCTGTGACCGCAAGCCCGGGCCAGACAAAAACACAGCATGGATGGGAAGGTGGACACAAAGCTTCAGGCCTACCTGAGGATCTTTTGGCAACTAACAGCTTCTGAGAGAAGCAGAGTCAGTTTTCTGTAAGGCCATGATGCCTGACAGGGGAGGGACCCACACCAAAGAGCATGTGGGGAACACATTAGATTTGATAAACCTGTAAAAAGAGAAAAATAGTAATAGAGGACATAAAATGGGGAGGAGGGGTGTAGAGTAGGGCTGCAGTAGGGGAGGGCCCTGAATATGATCAAAATACACTGTACAAACTTCCCAAAGAATCAATACAAATATTTTTAAAAGAGTCATTTGTTTGCTTACCATTTGGGCATCTCTCCTAAACTTTATCTCTTACAGTAATTCTCATGTCATACCTGCTATTTCTTGCGATTTTTTTGGCATGGTTTACTTCAGTCTGAAGACTAGAATCAAAACAGTTTTCACTTAGGATCTCTAGCAGGTTGAGTCCATGTTGGACTCATGGCAAGCACGAGGAAATACGGTAAAGAGTAAAGATGAGTAGAATTTCAAGTCCAGGGTGGGTTTGTAGGACACATCCAACTTGTAGATGCTAAGAGGAGTCATGGAGCCTCTGGGATGAGGGAGGGTGGGGCCTGTTTTAAGCTTCTTATCACACAGAAGCTTGAAGAGTCCTGCCCTAGAGGGATGTAATGAGATTCCAGAGCAGATGAAAGGGAGAGTGAGGCTGGGTGCATCCCTGAGAGCTCTATCTGCCCTCTCCTGACAAAGATACAAAAGAGTAAGTGTGGAGGTGTGATCTGAGCATTTACTAAGGTCCTGAGGCAGGTAATAAAACCTATGGCAGTTAAACTCCACATACCTGAAAGGACAAGCTTCTACAAGCTTCTCCTACCAATGTCTGAACACTCCCAAATCACACAGAGACTATCAGGGCAGAAAATGGCTTCCTTCTTTCCTCATAGCTTCTACTGCTGTCATTCATAGTCAGAGAGTGTACAAGAATTATAGGCAAGTTTTCTTCTGATTAAATTTTATTTTTCCTTCATCCAAGAGGCTTGATTTCTTCTTCTGATGAAGGTGGTTGAGGTCTATACATACAAAATCTATCACTTCACACTTTTTTCCTATTCTTCAAGAAATTATTTTTTTTATGTGTTTGAGTGTATTGCCTGCATTATGTAAGTACACTCATGTCGGAAAATGTCCACAGAGGTCAGAATAGGGTGTCTGATTACCAGAACTGGAGTTATGGACAGTTGTTAGTTGACATGTATGTGCTGGCAACTGAACCAGGATCCTCTGTAAGAACACTGAGTCTCTCCAGCCCCTTTTTCTTATTCTTTTTCTCTACATAGGCAGTCATATCCTAGAAGTAAAAGGAAGTTGGTCAGGGTGAGGATTTTAAGATGAAGTAGAAAGAGGCACCTCTGTCCTGGGAAGGAGGCCTGCCCTGTGAGAAGACAGAGACCTGTTTCCAGCCTCCCCATTGTTTCCCCATCAGCTGGTGCTACCCAGAGTTCTAACCCATTCTCTGTGGAAGTTGTATAATGCCTGAAAGACTTAAATAAAATAACTAACTGCTATGCCTTGTTAATGTTGCATTTACAGGTAAACTCTTGATTTTCACATTTTCCTAGTAGCAAAAAGACACATGACTGACTACATTGAATGAACGATGATAATGGTCACAGTGTCATGTGTACGTGCAGGGCATTGGAGTACAGGGAACAGAGGTCTGGAGCTGTTTCCTAACCTCGTGTTATAAGGAAATCCTTTGATGATTCACGTACTTGAGCCCCTGCACTACAGTTTCCATCAATCTTTTTATGGTGCCTCAATTTAATAAAGAACTAAAAAAAGAAAACCATGTACTTCATTTAATGTTATTTGGAAAGCTAAATCTGCATCATTGGAAAAGATGCTATGTTCTACGATTAAACTCACAAACAGGGCAATTCCTGTCAGATTTGAGCCACTGCCTTTCTTATGTTTCATTTCCAATATAATAATAAACGCTGTTAAATAGCCAGTATGTTCTTCCTTCATTGCATACCCTGCTTCTGTTGTTCTGTTTTAAATTTTTTTGTCATTATATCTTTGATTCTGGTTAACTAGATTGAGATTCATTATACTTTATTAACTTTATTAAAGCATTAACTTTATACATAGATCTATCTATGTCCTTTTGGAAAATTAGCTACTGGGTGTAATCCTTTGTTTCAGTTACTCTTTTAACAATGTTATTTTCTATGTTTATCACTGAGATAGTTTCATTGTTAATATTTTTTTGTCTATATCTAATACTCAAAAAAGGATAGACTCTTGCAACTCTGCCCTTTGGGGAATTAGACTTTACTTTGTGCTTTTGTATAATTTTCTTTTTAATTTAAAAATATTTGGTTTATTAAAACTGTAAATACCATTATGCCAAGACCTTAGGCCATGGAGGATTCAAAGGGAAACTTAAAATTTTAAGTAGACAGTCTGACTTTAAAAGAAATTTACTGGGGCTGGAGAGATGGCCTAGCGGTTAAGAGCGCCGACCGCTCTTACAGAGGACCCGGGTTTGATCCCCAGCACCCACATTGCTGCTGAGAACCGTCTGAAACTCCAATTCCAGGAGAACTCCAGTTCCAGGGGAATCCGAGACCCTCTTCTGACCTCCGCGGCATTGCATGACATGGGTGCGCAAACCCACATGCAGACAGTACATTCATACACATACAGAAATAAAAAAAAATAATAAAAAAAAGAAATTTACTGGATGTCTTTCATACCCAATCTCTTTTAAATTTTTTTCTTGAACTTTTCTGTATTTAATACATAACATCTCAATCAGTCTCAATCGCCTGTATAACCTCTCTGCATTGGCACCCTTCCACAGTGCTCCCGCTGGAATCTGTACACACTGTCATCTGTGCCAAAGCCTGCTTGAGTCAAGTTAACATCCTCAGATATTCCTTAGTGCAAGTTCATCCATTGAGGTCTAGTCAGCCCATCCAGAGTCCCTTGCTTTAAGGAGATCAGCTGTTCCTTACCTAGCAGTAATCAGCTGCCAACAGTTATGCTAAGATTGGGACCTGCTGCCCATTTCCACAATCGTATGCTTGGCTTTGCCTGCTTGAGCTTGCATGGGTCTTGTGCATGCTGACACCACTGCTGCATGCTCATGTGAACAGGGTCTTTGGAGCTTGTACAATTCTATTTCCATATGGAAATGTGCATCCTCCCTGGCTCCTGCAATCTTTTTGCTGCCCCTTTCTGCAATGTTCTCTGAGCTCTAGGCGAGTAAAGATTCATATAGGAATCCTGTCCGAAGACCCACACTTTGTAGACTCTTTTGCAGACTCCTAATCTCCACACTTTGACTATTTGTGACCTTTTGTGTTCCGGGCCCTCTGTTGCATGACGGAGTTTCATCAGTGAGAGTTGAGAGATTCATTAGTGTCTTCTTTATCACTTGTTCTATATTGCATGAGCCTTAGGTGTAGAGGTTGGATTGTACATAGGCCACTTAGGCTTGGGCAATTCACACACAATGTCTGTGACCAGTTGTAGTACAAGGTAATAATCTAACATCTCAGTCTGGTGCAAAATAGCCTTGTTTTTATGAGATTTATTATTTCTTCATCTATGTGTTGGCTATGTTCACAATACTATACATGAGATAATGTATGTGTAATTTGTCATTAGATTAGTAGACTAATGATTCCCTCTCACTTTTTACACTAGCTAGGCATTATTTATGTCTTCTCTCCCTCCCTCTCTCTCTCTCTCCCTCCCTCCCTCCATATCTTCTCCATTGAAAATGTCCCCAATTCTCCCTTGATAACACCAGTCTCCTATGGCTGCACCCTTCTTGAGCTCCTTCTTTCCCTTATCGCCAAATTTGCTTTTATAACCCTCCTTCTGCTTCCTTTGCAAGTACCCCCAATTTATGTTACTTTTCTTCTCTCTAAGGTTCCTTATTTTCCTTTACCTTCTTGGTTCCTTTCCATTTTCCTGGTTCCTGAAGCTATAACAGGATACATAATCATATATAAGGATTTGATGCTAGGATCCACAAATGAGGGAGAACATATGTCGTTTGTTTTTCTGAGTCTGTGTTACTTCATTTAGCATACATGTTCCTAGTTCTATTCATTTACCTGCAAATTTTATGATTTCATCTTTCTTTACTGCTTAGTAGAACTCCATTGTGTAAATGTACCACATTTTCATTATCCATTTGTCAGTTGAAGGGCACTTAGGTTGCTTCCATCTCTAAGCTATTATGAAAAGAGCAGGAACAAACATGGATGTACAAATATTTCTGCAGTAGGATGAATCCTTTGGGTAATGTCAAGGAGTTGTATAACTGGCTCAAGTGGTAGGTTCATTTTTAGTTCTTTAAGGAGTTTTCCACACTTGTTCCATAGGGGTTGCATGAGCTTTCAATCCTACCAGCAGTGATTGTGTTCCCCTTTCCCCACATCCTCTCCAGCGTTTGGTGTCACTTGTTTTCTTGATCTTAGCCAGTCTGCCCTGGGTTGTCTCTAGTGAGCTCTCATTGTCAGACTCCTCTATAGGACTGGTGGTATTTGCTGGAGACTTATTATTTGGGTTTTTCATATTATTAATTTTCTGTTGAGATTTTGGCATGTGGATTTCTTTTGTTTTTGTTGTGTTTTTTTTGTCATTCATGTATAACTCGTCTTCCTTTTTATTGTTTTCTTTTTTATGAAAAATGAAACTAGATCACTCCTTACAAAAACCTGTATGAGGTCTCCTGACCTGCCTGTTCACAACCGCCCTGCTCACCTCCCTGGCTCAGAAGAGCTGAAGCAGAGTGGGCATACAACAGCAGCCCACTCTCCAATAGGAGAAGTGCTAGGCTGCACCCTGAGCTTCACAGGGTGACAGTTCCTCCATGTTTGTCCTGGGGCTTCCAGGATGCATGGATGAGGGTGTTCCATGGGCCATGACTCATACCATCATCCAGACCAAAATGAAATGATGTGAATGTCCCCCCCACGGACCCACCACTCTTCCAAGAGAACCCTACCCTCTACCCCTAACTCTAACCCATTACTGAGACTAGGCCCAGCATCCAGGAGAAGGCATCAGGCGTACAGGCTGTAGAACTGGAGGCTTCTGTCCATGCCAGGTGAAGGATGAATTTGGCATGGTGCCCAAAGCTCACTCCAGTGGTCAGACTACTATGCTCTTTAAAGTGAAGAATCTCCATCCACTGTTTGCAGATGTAGATCTGGATATCGGTGCCCCAATGGGCCAAGTAAGAACCACATTGATCAAAGATCACTGACTTCACCTCAAAGCTGTCCAGCTACCACATCTTTTGCAGGTCCCAGAGCTTGACAGAGGAATCATCAGCTGTTGTGGCCAGATACTACTACCCATTCTCGGAGAAAGCAGCTCTAGTGATGGAACCAGAGTGGCCAGGGAAGTTAGCCACATCGGTATGCTCCTTTAAGTCCCAGATCTTGATCTGAGAGTCCATAGTTCCTGTTCCCAAACTGAGCCCATCAGGGTGGAACTGGGCACAGGTGAGAGAGCAACTGGAGGTCTCATCTGTCACCTTGGTGAGCACCCACCCTGTCTTGATGTCAGAGAAGGCCCACTACTGATCATCCAAGGAGCTCAGGAGATAGTCTCCAACAGCATGGAGGCTGAAGTCTGTCACAGCACTCTCATGGGCATGAACAACTTATACACAAGAGGTGATTGGCATTGACCAAATACTGATGGTAGCATCTGGGGAGGCAGAAAATAGCAGTTCCTGAGAAGGGTGAAACACTATGCTGGAGACCTTCTTGGTATGGCCTTTGAGGGTGGCCAGGATTTGCTCAGAACTCTTATCAAACACAACAACATTTTTATCTGCCCACCAGTAAGGATCTTGGTGTCAGAAAGACAAGGGTCCAGGGCAAGGATTCCAGGAATGCTGGCACTGTGCAGCCCTATGTGGGACGCCACCTGTCATATTTGCTCAGCTATTCTGGCTTCACCAGCTCCTCAGGCACAGTCTTTCCTCTCTTCTTATGCTCTGTAGTCAGCACAGTGGCCTTGTCTTGAAGCTTCTGTATAATGTTAGGGGTCGTTCCCTTGCCCCTCTTGCCCAAATCCATGGGCTCTCTTGCCCCCACAATTCTTGGCTGATAGCTTGGCACAGCCTGTGGCACAATGAGACCAGCCTGCAGTTTCAGGCTAGCCAGAGTTTCTCGAGCGAGCAGCAGTCACTTCCTTGATGAGATGGACGATGACACGGCAGGCAGCATCATGCTGGTACAGAGCATGGGACAGCTCCTGTAGACAGTCGTCTATGGCTGCTGACGCAGAGTGAAGCTGTGCAGCATGAAGGCATCCCACTCATCATGTAAGGCTTTCAGAATGGCTGGGACGCTGGTGGCAGAGGGAGGCTTGGGCCAGACTGGGTGAGCAACTTTGATGTCATTGAGCTAGCTGCTCCTCTGAAAGAGGCTGATTGTTGATTGGGGCTGTGCCATTCTCTGCAATGTACTTCTCAATGAGTCACAGCTCACACACGATTAGAGACAGGGGACACGCAGGGGGTCCCTGGCACCTCATTTGACACCGAGCAGATCAAGGACATGGCGCCATAGCAGAGCTCCCACCGCCTCACACTGGATTCCCAAACTCACATTGGAGCTTCCGTGGGACACTTCCCCTGCCCTGCTGCTTCCGGGGAGCTCTGCTGCCAAAGACAACGGCCTGATTAAATGATGCTCCTACAATTGCTTCATGTGGGGGGTGTGGCTGGTGGCATGGCAGAAGAAGGCACTGGATCCCTTGGGACTACAATTAGAGCTGGTTCTTAGGTCCTCTGCAGAAGAAGTAGGTGCTCTTAACTTCCAAGCCATCTCTCCAGATCCACTTTTTAGATTTTTTTTTTAAATGAAAAAAAAAAATGGTTAAGCTGGGCCAGGGGCAGAGATTTTTAAAAGCTGGTTGCTCTAGGCTTCAGGGTCTCTCTTTCGATTTTGCATTGGAGGGATCAGATAGCTCTAGTCCAGCTACTCAGTAGTTCATGCAGAGGTCCAAGTTAGGCACTAATGAGATGCTCTCAGCTATGCCTGCTGATTAATAGGAGCCTAGATGTTACTTGGAAGGTAAGAGGTATCCGACTCAGAGATAAAGGCCAAATCAGTCCAAATTAAAAGTAAGGCAGGAATTTATTCCAGAAAATACACACTCTCTCAGGTGAATCCACAAGAAAGCACCACCTGGGAGGCAAGGAGGGTCTTTTACAGGTTAGGGGAAGGGAGATGGTGACTGTTGGAATCCTCCAATCAGAGGCCGGAAGGTGGTCTCCTGGGAATTTGGAGCAAACCCAAGTTCCAGACTGAAAAGAAGGAAGGGTCCTTCAGGTCCAGGCCATCTTGGCTTTTTGTCCCAGCAGGACCACAGGCTGCTGGGGATCCGGGTTCTGGGCCTGCAGGGTTCTAAGGTGCTGGTTGGCTCAGCTGGCTGTGCTGGGCTGCTGCAGCTGGGGCTGTTCCAGACATGCTGGGCCCATCTGCAGGGTGTGGTGGCCGGACCATACCCAATCTGTTACTAGTATTAGCATGGCTTTCTTTAGTGTTCCTTCCCCATAGTAAATTTCTCTACGAACACTACCACCAGCTTTGCTTGGCACCTGTGCTGTTAGGTAAAGCTATTTCTGGAGTACATTGCTGAAAAGGACCTGGGTGAAGTGCACCCAACCCCTCTTAAGCTGGACCCTAGCCAGGCACATGATACATATATGTGTATCTATATTACTTACTTCTCTGACAGTTGGAGCAGAGTTAACTGCTTAACATTGGTGAGAAGAAGCTGAAATCTCACTTGTCAAATTACATACAAGTGAAATATAAAGGCTGACATATCCTAATATATATTAACATTCTTCCTTTCTTTCTAACATGACAGTGTATAACTCCATCCAGTGATGCAGATATCCATCTCTGCCTTCTCTCTTCCTCTGACATTCCTGGATAGGACCACCATCATCTCCTACACAGATGATTGAATAGATCCTTTTTTATAGATTGAAACAGCAGTGCACTGCTTAGATACCCAGCACACATTAGTTGGCAAGTTAGCATTTCTTGAATCTGGTGACATGATTTTTAAACTTACACCCTTGGACACTGATTAAATTTCCACTGTACTTAGTAGTAGTCAATGGGTCTCTCCTTCATTCCCTCATCAACTCTTTAGTTATTTGATTGGGACTTTCTTCTTGTCATGAACCACTCTTTCACCCCAACCAATCTGTCTCAGTTGATTTAAGGTTCCTCTACTCTTTTATTCTTTATAATTTTTGTGCCTGTGTTACTCAAAGCATGGTGCTTATTTGCCTAAATGTCTACCCAGCACTGTCTTCTAAGTGTGAAAAATATAAATTATATAATAAAACAAACATTATATACTAGTAAGCATGTGAATATACTCTTACACTTTAATATAAAGCCTATGTTCAACAAATAAAACGTAGACCTGTTAATGTTTAGAGTCTATCTATTCAAGGCAATGGATTGATCTACCTAGCTTTGTTTCTACTGCAATATGCTTTAAATCTTTGAACAAAAAATAGTTTTCTCTGAGACAGACATGGCAAGATTTTTTTCATTTCCTTTTTCTCTTTCCTTTTCTTCTCTTTCTCTCTTTCTTTTTTGTATGTTCTTTCTCTCTCTTTCTCTAATTCCTATTATTTCAAACCTGTGAGTTTATTGAAATGATTTACAAGACTTTTACAGGAATATGGATGAGGAGTTTACTTAAAGGAGCCAGTGTGGGTGACAGCTCAGAAAAGCTCCACGCCTGAAGCTCTTTGCCTGACTTGTTTGCAGATCAAAGGATCAGTCTCCTGTGTGCAGCTCAGCCCAAGAGTCTAATGAATGCTGCTCCTGTGTGCATGGGCGATCCACTGTCACATGGGGGATCTACTATCAGTGGCCACAGCCCCAAGTGCCACTATCTCCTCAGATGTGGGTCCCTGTGAACATCCCTGTCCGTGTCAGACTTCTGGCTAGTTTAATGTTGCACAGCTAACCATAGATGCTGTGATTTTCTGCATATGGTAACCACGTCATGTCCGGCATCTCACAGTGCCCCTCCCCTTGCTTCAGCTCTGACATCCTTTCTCCCTCCTCTGCCTTGATGCCTTGATATCCCCTGGATCTTGTTGGCAGGTGATTTGATATAGGTGTCCCATTTAGTGCTGAGTACACACTCATAGCCACTTATTCTCAGCATTTTGCTGTGAGTCTCTGCATTAACTGCTGCCCACTACAAAAAAGAAGTTTACCTGACCAAGGTTGAGAGCAGCCAAGTCTATTGGTCTAAATATAAATATTTGTTTTGGAAAGCAACATGACAACATGATCATTTAGCAAAATGACACTAGTAGGTTTTGCCCTAGGGCCTGTGACCTTGCCTAAGCTTTTGACCAGATTTACAGTATCAGGCATTAATTCCTTCCTGAGAAGAGAGCCTCAAATCCAATCAGAAAGTGATTGGTTGCACCACTACAGTCATGTTACTATTGTATCCGAGGTCATTTCTTGCCTGGTAGATCAGTTCTACATTGCAGGATCCAGTACTGGGCCGATCCATTGAAAACTTTTCTCGCTCAGCAGCCTGCATGCCACAACCCTGCGCTATGGAAGGTAGCCATCAAGGAGGAAGTGTCCTAGTCAGTTTTATGTTGATTTCTCCGTATGTATTGTCTTCAGTAATATTGTCTTACAAGGTAGTTATCATGGGAACCCAAGAATTTGTCTTGCTTCAGAGACCTCTGTAGCCTCTCTTAGTGGGAATCATTTTGCAGCGGAAATTAAAAAATTCAAACCGCTGTTTTCTCTAAAACCTTCAACAGTTAAATTGCTGTGTTTGCTATAGATCCACGGATAAAACATTGTGGATCCCTAGGGTGAGATAATGGCAAACTATTTATGGATGAAATCTTGGCTCAGTGCTCCCAGTAGTATATAGGGTGGTATATTCTGGCCGAATGAGTCACATTTATGTGATTGATTAGAATCCTGCTTTCTGTGGTCCTGATTCCTCTTACCTTTCTGAATAAATGCTGGCCACCCCTCAATGGAACAACTGGGGCATGGCCCTAGGAAGCGTGGGCCCACACACTTTAAACTTGAAGCTGCTGTCACCCTCCTCTTCCCCTAGAGAGCACTTCCAGGAATAAAGCTAGATATCAACAACAGTAAAGATAGGGGGGAAAAGTTCACAAGTTGGTGAAGGCTAAACAACACATTACTGAAGGAACAAAAACTGGATTATGGGAAAAATCAAGAAGGAAATAAAAAATGTCTTAGAATTGAGTGACAATGGAAAACACAACATACCAAAACCTTTGGAGCACAATCAAGGCAGTCCTAAGATGAAAAATTATAGCAATAAGTGCCTACACCAGAAAATTAGAAACATGTCATATAAATACATTAATTATACACCTGAAAGCCTTGGGATACCAAGAACAAACACCTAAAAATAGTACATGGCAAGAGATCAATAAACTCAAGGCTTAAATGAATGAAGTAGAAATGAAGAAAATAATACAAAGAATCAATAAAAGGAGTTGGTTCTTTGAAAAAACTAACAAGATTGTTGCATCTCCAGCTAAATTAACCAAAAGAGAGGACGAAAGTAAACAAACTCAAAGATGAATGGAATAACATTACAACAGGCCCAGAGGAAATTCAGTAAACTGTAAGGATATTAAGATCTATATTTCACTAACTTAGAGATTGTAAAATAAATGGATAAATTTCTAGATATGTATGGCCTACTAAAGTTAAATTAAAAGGAAATAAACAATTTAAACAGATTCAAAACAACTACTGAGATAAAATAATTAAAAATATTCCAACTGAAATGAGCCCAGGACCAAATGGATACAGCACACAATTCTTTTTTTTTTTTCTCTTTTGTTTATTTTTTAACGGATTCTTTTTTTTTTCTATTACAATATAATAACACAGTTTGTTTTTTCTATTTTTTTTTCTATTACAATATAATAGCACAGTTGTTTTCAGATAACATTGACATTACTCAGTTTGCCATACAATTAGGTAATTGGTGCATTTTTTTAAGTGAGCCAAATTATTTATTTTTGCTTTTTTTAAATTTTAATTTATTTTTTTATTTATATTTTTTTTATTTAATTTTTTATTGATGGTTTGTGCATTTTACATCATTTTCCAATTCAGATCAAGGCATATTTCCCTTTCCCTTCCCCCGCCACCCCTACCCCATCCCAGATCAAATAGTATTCTGGCATAACTTCCTGCATCTTTCAGGTTTTTTTTTTTTTTTCATTTTTAGCTATAAGTGATAATCCATGTAGTATAAGCATCCTTTGTGCAAAACCAATCTATGGACTGTTGTGCCCAAACCCCCAACAGTCCCACCATTCAGTGGAGGTTGACAGGTTGTTTGTTCAATCAAGTTGATCAAAATGAGTGTCCAGACTACACGCTGTAGTTTCACCGCGTCGCACCCCAATCGCAGCCTTTACATTCTACCACGCCCCCTCTTCCGCAGATTGTTCCCTAGGCTTTGAAAAGGGGCACAGGTGGATGAGAAGTAAAACTGTCCTCTCTCTCTGGGCCTGTTGACTTGGACTCTGGTCAATTCTGGCTGTTTCCTTTCATGGGCTGACAGGAGTAACCTTTCGATTCCTACTAATGAAGCACAAGCAATTATATATAAGTATTTAAGCAGCACTAATAGTTTATGGTAGGTTACTTGGCATAGACACACTAGGTTTTGGATGATATGTTAATCACATGAATTACATTTTTACCCCCTGATAAATATAACAGGGTCTTACTGTGACATCTCCTAACCTGTAGAGGGATTGTAGCTTGTGGCATCAGCCATGGGTTATTCCTCCAAGGGAGAAGCCAACAGCCAATTAGATTTGGGATACTACAGGCACATGCTGCCTCCGCTGCACAGTATTTCCAGGCAGGTGAGGTGTAGCTGGTGCTGATTGTGGAGTCTTGCTTGTTGACTCCAGGGAGACCCGTATTTGCTTTATTGGTTTAGTGGCCTTTGGGAACACTCTCTGGCATATCCAGAGGCCATCTGTACCCTTGCATGTGGTGGTCTCAATACATCCCTCCCATGTTAATGTCAGGTCTTCGCAGGCAGGGTCTTATCGCCTCTCCTCCTGCAGGTATCCCAACTTAGGAGGCAAGGAGCCTTACCTTTTGGGGGCCTTGGATCCCCTGGCCAACATCCCCCTGTAGAAAATCCTTGCTGATGTCAGAGCTCCTGCATTAATATACTTTGCCTAAGTGCATAGCCCAAGGACTTTAGTATTATATTTGGCTCTGAACAAGAGTAATAATCCTTTTCACAGTTCTTATGTCTATTAGTCAATTAAAGAAGGCATTTTTACCGGTTTATAAGAGATTACCTCTATAATAGTTGTCTCCAATTTACAGTTGGAAAATGACATCATCTCGTCATATTTCTCTTTGTTCTAATGGGGGGGAGGCAAGAAATCATATCAAAACCTTTGTTGCCCCTAGAAGGTATAAGTTTCATTAGACTCATTATAGATAGTTGTTACGTAGGATCCACAGAAGGGTTCGTGTTTATGGCAACTGAGGCTTTTCTTCCCTTTCAGTGTTCAGACGGGTCAACCTTTCAGTTGCCAACTTTTTGGAACAGCCCAGGTGCCCCTCAACTGACGAGTGGATAGAGAAAATGTGGTACATGTAATCAATGGAGTTCTATGCAGCAGTAAAGAGGGACATACATCATGAACTTTGCAGGTAAATGGAATGGACTGGAAGACAATTATGTTAAGTGAAGTAACACACGTCCCAGAAAACAAACGACAAATGGTGTCCCTCATATGTGGATGCTAGTACCAACAACCCAGATATAAATATTTCTCATGGAGAGGGATGCATAGTAAAGAACAACAACAGAAAGACTGCATCAGAAAATGGACTAAAATGGTAAATTGGGAAGGGGGAATGGGTGGGAGAGGGACAGGATTGTAATTCATCAAGGCATATTTAATTGATGTGAGTCAGCAAGTACTCAGTTTCACCTAGACACTGTCTACGGTTACATGGTGTTTAGGACTTAGTAAAAGTAAATATGTGTTATATTTAACAACATTGGTTTACAAACTCTGATATAAAAACGGTAATGCATCTGAGTTAAATGTAGATATAATTTGCGTGTCCACATTTGTTTTCCACAAAATCTCTAGAGCAATAACTTTTGGATTGGCACATACACAAATGTTCTCTTATATTTTTGTTTTACAGTATCACCTTGTAGCATTCTCCTTTAAAGAATGATTTAAAGCAAAAATTAAGTTTGCTTCCCAAGTTAAATCATATAGGTCACCCAAAACAACATGGGTGAATTTGATGAAATCTGTGCTTGATTCCACCCATATTAGTTAATACAACTGTCTTCTGGCAGATTCAGGGGTTAAAAAAAAAAGGGGGGGGGTAAGATAGACATGAAACCTTCTAGTCAAAAAACTTGCAATTCAAATCTTAAAACTAACTATGGGAAAGATTTGTTTGTTCCAACAGGACAAAATGTCACCATCTTAACGCTTGAGAAAGAAAAGATACAGCTTTGCATTGAGTAGGAACTACCAAAAAAATGTGGCAATTGAAAGGTTGACCCGTCTGAATATTTTTTTATTTTTAAGGGATTCTACAATATAATGACACAGTTGTTTGCAGATAACATTGATGTTACTCAGTATGTCATACAATTAGGTATTGGTGCATTTGCAAGTATCTATGTCAAAATTTTGAACAACCCAAGGTTCCCATAGTCCGTTGGAGAAGCTGTTATGCACAGGCATGTTGATCAATCAGGAGTCCAGACTATATTCATGTGTCTCATGATTCACCCCTATTCTCTCCACAGCCCTTACAATCTACCACACCTCCTCGTCCTTCCGCAGTTTGTTTTCCCTGGGCTTTGGGAAAGGGGACACAAGTGAGAAGATAGAAGAAGAAAACACAAGTTCTTGGAGTTTCATTTTGGAGCTTGTCATCTTGGATCCTGTTCGGTTGTTTCCTCATGGGTTGACAGCTTTCCCTATCACCCTTTTTAGTCATACTACATAGCACAAGCTATTGGATTACAGGCATTTAAGCAGTACCAAATATAGTCTCAAGCTAAAGCTGTGAGCATAGACACAGATGCTTGGATGGTATGCTAATCGCAAACTGTGGTTTCTCTATAAAGGGACAAGTTCTTATTTGGCTTATAACATCTCCTAACCACTAGAGGAATAAGCTTGTGGCATCCACTGTGAGTTATTCCTCCAAGGAGAGAGCTAATAGCCAAAATAGATTTGGGGTATATATAGACACTTGGCTGCCACTGGTGCACAGTATCTCCAGGCTGTTGAGGTGTAGCTGATATTGATGGAGAGTCTCCTTGTCTCAGGGAGACCAATATTTTGCTATATTCTTTAGTGGCCTTGGTAATGCTCTCTGGCATTTCAGAGGCCAGTTGTACGCTAGCAAGTGACGTCTCTTAACATTTTTCATTGAACCAAATTATTAAGCATAAGCAATGAATGTAAGTAACATTCTGTAAAACCAATTTGCAAGTATCTATGTCCAAATTTTGAACAACCCAAGGTTCCCTAGTCCAGTTGGAGAAGCATGTATGCAAAGCATGTTGATCAATACGAGACCAGTCTATATTGCTGTATTCTCATGATTCACCCATCTCTCTGAAGCCCTTACATTTACCATGCCTTCTCTTCCGCAAGTTGTTCCCTAGGCTTTGGGAAAGGGGCACAAGTGGGTGAGAAACCAGTCTATTTTTTCTGGAGATGTCATTTTGGACTTTAGTCTGTTCAGGTTTTCCCCTTCATGGGTTGACAGCTTATCCAGGGATAACTTTTTAATCCTACTAACAAAGTACAAGCAATTAGCCGTACAGGCATTTAAGCAGTACTAATTATTATTATTATTATTATTATTATTATTATTATTATTGTTATTATTTTGGTCTTTTCGAGACAGGATCTCCCTGTAGCCCCAGCTGTCCTGGAACTCACTCTGTAGACCAGGTTGGTCTTAAACTCACAAAGATCTGCCTGCCTCTACCTCCCGAGTGCTAGGATTAAAGGTGTGCACCAACCACGCCGGCCAAGCAGTACTAATTATTATGGCAAGCTAAGCTGTGAGCATAAACAACAGATGCTTGGATGGTATGCTAATCCACAAACTGGTTTCTCTTAAAGGGTGACAAGTTCTTATTGTGGGCTTATAACATCTCCTAAACTAGAGACGATATAAGCTTGAGGCAACTGCTGTGAGTTTTTCCTCCAAGGAGAGAGCTAATAGCCAATTAGATTTGGGATATATATATATATCATATATATATATATAATTATAACACACACACACATGGCTTGCCACGTTTCACACAGTATCTCCAGGAAGTTGAGGTGTAGCTGATACTGATGGAGGTGTATTGCTTGTCTCAAGGAGACCAATATTTACAGCACACAATTCTAACAAACTTTCAAAGAAAAATTAATACTAATACTCCTCAAATTATTCCATAAAATAGAAAATGAAGAAACAGTCCCAAATTCCTTCTGTGAAATTATTAATAAAATTCAAGAATACATCAAAAAGATTATCCACCATGCTCAAGTTGAATTTATCTCAGGGTTGCAGGGATGGTTCAATAAATGTAATCCATCCTATAAACAGACTCAAGGACAGTAACCTCATGATTATCTTATTAGATGGGGAAAAGGCCTTTGACAAATTTCAACATCAATTCATAATAAAAACCCAGTTATAATATTTCTTGCGAGAGGGATGCATATTAAAAAAAACAAACAGGAAAGACTGCAGTCAGAACGACTGAAATGCTGAATCGGGAGGGGTGGGAGGGGCAGAAAGGGCATGGGGTATATATTGATTAATGTATTTTTAATTGACATGAGTTTCAACAAGTATTCCAAGTTTTGCCCAGACACTGCTAATACAGGTTACATGGTGTTTTAGAAGATTAGTAAGAGTAAAATGTTTGCACCTTTACAACAACATTGTTTAAAAGGTCTATAAAAACGGTAATGGCCCTGAAGGCTAATTGGAAAGATAATTTGTTATTGTCCACATTTGTTTTACTTATAAATTCCAGTACACAATAACTTTGGATGGCACATACAAATGTTCTTTATAATTCTTCTGTTTGTAGTATCATCTTGTAGCAACTTATCTTTTAACTGTAGGATAGTTATAAACTTAAAAATTAATTTGCTTCCCCATGTTAACCCATACAGCTCACCCAAAACCAGCTTGGGCGATAGTTGATGAAATCTGTGCCTTGATGTCTAGCCTATAGGTATGTGTATAACAACTGCCTTCTGAGACTCATGGGTCAAGAAACAAAAACCTAAAAATAAAAAAAGGGGGGGAATACAGATATATATAAAACTTTTGTCAAAAACTTTTCAATATGAAATCTGTAAAACTGAATATGGGAAAGATTTGTATGTTTCAAACAGGTATAAAATTCAACCAACTTAATGGCTTGAGAAAGAAAAGATAAAAGTTTTGCTTCGTTAGGAATGTACACAGAAGAAGTGCCAGCAATAAGGTTGATACCCTGAAACATGTGAAAGGAAGAAAAAGCCTCAACTGCTACCAAATTATCAAACCTTTTGTGAAGATCTATTTGAAAAAACTGTTTATAATGAGTCCTATAATAAATTTCCTCTAGGTGCACCGAAGTTTTAATATGAGAGACCTTTCTTACTCCCCTTTATAAGAACAAGGAAGGGATATGATGAAGAGGTCATTCCCTAACTTGTAAATTGAGAGCCAACTGTTTAGAGGTAATCTCTTATAAAACCAGGTAAAACTGGCCTTCTTTAATTGACTAAAACATAGAAGTGAAAAGAAGTATTGCTCTACTTCAGAAGCAAATATAATAACTAAAGTCTCCTAAGCTTGCACTTAAGCAAATATATATTTAATACAAGAGAAGCTCTGAAATATCAGCAAGGAAGTTTCCTAAACCAGGGAGATGTGTTGGCCAGGGGACCGAGCTCCCCCAAAAGGTAAAGGCTCTCTTGCCTGTAAACTGGGAACCTGCAAGAAGAGAGCGATAAGGCCCTACTGCCAAAGACCTGATGTAGGCAGGGAAAGTTGTTATTGAGAAACCGCACTTGCAGTATACAGTTTGTAGTCTCTGAATACCAGAGAGTGTTACAAAGGCCACTAAACCATAAAGCAATATGAGGGTCCCTTTGAGTCATGCGAAGACCTCCTCCATCGATACAAGCTACACCTCACCTGCTTGGAATATACTGTGCAGCATTGGCAGTCCATATGTCTGTATATCCCGAATCTAAATGGCTATTAGCTCTCTTCTTGGAGAAATAACCCATGGCTGATCCACAAGCTTACATGCCCTCTAATGGTTAGGAGATGTTTTAAAAGCCACAGTAAGACCGTGTCATATTTTTACAGAAAAATGTAATTTCTGATTAAACATACTATCCAACATCTGTCTCTATACCAAAGTAACCTACAATAACAATTAGTACTGTTTAAACACCTATATATCAGGCTGGAGAGATTACCTAGTTGGTTTAAAGAGGCGCCAACCTACTCTACAGAGGACCGGAGTTCAATCACCAGCACCCACATGGCCGGCTGAAAACCATCTGAAACTCCAAATTCCAGGAGAACTCCAGTTCCAGAGGAATCAACACCATCTTTTGAAACCTCCAAGCATGCATAAACACGGGTTGCAACAAACCCTGCCATGCAGTCAGTACAATTCATACACATACAGAAATAAATAAAAAATTAAAAAATAAAAAATACCTTTATATTATTGCTTGTGCTTCATTAGTAGTATTTAAAGGAATCCTTCCTGGAATAAACTGTCAGCAGCCCATGAAAAGAAAACAGCCAGAATTGACAGAGTCCAAAAAACAACAGCTCCAGAGAAAGTAGACTGAATTGCTTCTCAAAACCACCTGTGCCCCTTTTCTAAAGCCCAGGAACAATCTGTGAAAGAGGGGGCGGGTAGAATGTAAGGGGCTGGTGATTGGGGTGAATGGTAAAACTACAGCAATATAGACTGGACACTTTTTGATCAACTTTGTGATTGTACATACAAGCCCCCAGTAGATGGTGGGACCCCTTGGCTGTGTGGGTTTGGGCACAACTGCGTTGCAATTGTTTTTACATGAGGATGCTTGTACTTATTGTTAAAAATTAAAGAAATAATAGAAAAAAAAGAAAAATCACCATTTAAATCTACTTAATCTAGAAAATGACAGACTGTCACCATCAGTAGAAGAAGTAATAACTGGTACGTATCTTCTGTTAAGAAAACCACTTGACTGAGTAGCAATCTTAACCAAGCAAGGAGTGGGCTTTTTCTGTGGATTCTTGCAGGGAAAGCTGACGAATGGTACGACAAAGGAATCAAGGTCAGTTTCTAGGCCCAGATGCTTGTCCTTTGGGATGTGTACAGATGAATAGGACAAACACTTATTGTTTATATTATGAATTAAGCCACTTGTTGCTCTCATTTAATTCTTACAATGATCCTTACTGAAATATTATCACTCTCCATTACATGAATAAAGGTTCAAAGTGGTTCAATTAAATAAATAAATAAATAAATAAATAAATAAATAAACTGTATGGAGAATGTAGGCACAAAGGAGAGATTTCTCAACATAATAGAGGCAATATACTGTAATATTTTTCTTACATTAGCTCCTGAGAATCTTTTTATCGAAGTGTGTGCTCATTACTGTAATGTCTTAGACCAATTAAAATTGCTTAGTTTATTGGCGATATAGTACGTGACTTTTCTGTCAAAACATAGTGGCTATGGATATGTGCCATTCAAATGTCCCTCCAAAATAACCTGCCAAAAGGTACACTATTGTTGTCAGATCCTTAGATCACTACAGCAAGCCAAAGCCATACAGCCCCAGGGCCTCTCCTAGAAAATGCACCAGCAAGAAAAACTTGACTGTTTTCTCCTGATTCAGGAGCTCAATGAGCTCAGAGACTCATTATAGTCTGGCTGAGACTTTCTCAGGGATATACTGGAGCTTGATGCTTTCATGGGTGTCAGACAGGCATTCCTGTCCTTACTTACTAGTCCCACATATTGTCTCCATCACAGTCACTCACCTGGGAAACATTTGCATGTCTAATTTGACTGTACCATCTGTGTCTCAGTGACCCTCAGCTGATGCATTGTATTTAGTATTTGCCCTTTTGAAGACCTGAAACCTAATGCTAAAGCATGACATGAAATGAAGCATTATTCACTTCTTTTCTTTCTTTTTCTGACAACTCACAAAAATGGAATTTACACACACTGAGATAGAATAATTTTATTTAATTTTTTTAATTTTGTTTAAATAAGTTATTTAAATGATTTTTTATTATTTTAATATTTATTATTTTTTTATTATTTTTTATTTATTTTTAAAAATAAAATTTTTATTTCTTGTTCAGTGAAAACCTTTTGAATCCTCTATGAAGTACATGGCAATTAGATATTTAAGGTAAAAACAGTATAATAATAGCCTTTCGATCCTACTATGAAGCACACACAATTAGTATTATATGGGTATTAAACAGTACTAATTGTTATGGTAAAAAGGGGGGGGGGTTTTTTTTTTTTTCTTTGGTATAGACACGATGTTTGGATGGTATTGTTTATTCATGATTAACATTTTTTTCTGTTAAGTGATGGCAGGGTCCCTTCGGTGGTTTATAAATCTCCTAACCATTGAGGATGTAAGCTTGTGGCATCAGCCATGGGTTTTATTCCTCCAAGGAGAGAGCTAATAGCCAATTAGATTTGGGATTATACGGACATATGGCTGCCCCTGCTGCA
>VZQC01014917.1:2011091-2124774 GCA_009823505.1 Rhizomys pruinosus | reverse complement strand
GAAAGGCTACTGATTTTTCTAGGTTAATTTTGTATCCTGCCACTTTACTGAAGCTCTAAATTGTTTCTAGGAGTTTTCTGGTGGAGTTTTTAGCATCCATTAAGTAAACAATCATATCATCAGCAAATAGGGATAGCTTGACTTCCTCTTTTCCAATTAGCACTCCTTTAATTTCCTTTTCTTGCCTTATTTCCCTAGCAAGTGTTTCAAGCACTATATTGAAGAGGAGTGGTGACAGGGGGCAGCCGTGTTCCTATCTTTAAAAGGAATGCTTCTGTCCTTTCCCCATTTAGGATGATACTGGCTGTGGGTTTCCTGTATATGGCTTTGATTACATTGAGGAATGATCCCTCCAATCCAATTCCCTCCAGGACTTTAAGCATGAAGGGATGCTGGATTTTGTCAAAGGATTTTTCTGCATCAATTGAGATGATCTGATCATATGCTTTTTGTCTTTCAGTCCATTTATGTTCTTGATGATGTTTATTGATTTTCATATGTTGAACCATTCCTGCATCTCTGTTATGAATCTAACTTGGTCATGATGGATGATGATCTTCTTGATGTGGGTCTGTATGCAATTTGCAAGTATTCTGTTTAGAATTTTGGCATCTGTGTTCATTAATGAGATGGGTTTACAGTTCTCCATTTTGGGTGTACCTTTGCCTGGTTTTGGTAATAGAGTGATGCTGGCTTCATAGAAGGAACTTGGGAGAATTCCCTCTGTTTGTATCCTTTTAAACAATTTGAGTAATAATGGTTGTAAGTCTTTTTGAAATGTTTTATAGAAGTCTGCCATGAAACCGTCTGGGTATTTTTTAGTTGGGAGGTTTCTTATTACATCTTCAATTTCTTCATATATTATGGGTGGGTTTAAGCTGTCGCTTTCTTCTTGGTTGAGCTTTGTTGAATCACAGGATTTCAGATATTCATTCATTTCTTCTAGGTTTTCAAACTTGGTAGAGTATAGGTTTTTGAAGTATTCCTGTATGATTTTCTGGATCTTTTCATTGTCTGTTGTGATATTTCCCTTTTCATCACAGATTGTATTGATTTGGAGTTGTTCCTTCTTTCTTTTGGTTAACTGGGCTAGAGGTCTGTCTATCTTGTTTATTCTTTCAAAGAACCAACTTTTGGATCATTGATTTTTTGTATTGTTTTCTTTGTTTTTATTTCATTGATTTCTGCTCTGATTTTTGTAATTTCTTCCTGTCTGCTGCCTTTAGGGTTCATCTGTTGTTGCCTCTCAAGTGCTTTTAGCTGCAGTGTTAGATCATTCACTTGTGCTCTTTCTGTTTTTCTAATGTAGGAACCCAGGGCTATAAACTTCCCTCTTAGAACTGCTTTTAAAGTATCCCTTAGGTTTTGTTGTGTTGTATTATCATTGTCATTCAGTTCCAGGAATGCTTTTATTTCTTTCTTTATCTCTTCCTTGACCCATTCATTATTCAGGAGTGTGTTGTTTAGTCTCCATGTGTTCTGGTAGATAGTACGGCTTATCCTGGTGTTGATAATGCACTTTATTGTGTTGTGATCTGATAGAATGCATAAAATTATTTCAGTCTTTTTGTATTTGTGGAGGTTTCTTCTTTGTCCCAGTATGTGGTCGATTTTGGAGAATGTTCTGTTGGGTGCTGAGTAGAAAGTGTAATCTCTGGTATTAGGATGGAGTATTCAGTAGATGTCTGTGAGGTCTGTTTGGTGTATCATATCATTCAGTTCAGATGTCTCTCTGTTTATTCTTTGTCTGGTTGACCTGTGCAAAGTGCTTAGTGGGGCATTGAAGTCCCCTACTATGAGTGTACTGGGGTTAATCTGTGTCTTGTGGTCCTGGAGAATTGTCTTTATTAAGTTTGGTGCACCAGAATTTGGTGCATATATATTCATAGTTGTGAAATATTCTTGGTGAATTGTTCCTTTGATAAAAATGTAATGGCCTTCTTTGTCTCTTCTGATTTCTTTTACTTTGATCTCTAGTTTGTCTGATATTAAAACAGCAACACCTGCTTTCTTTTTGGTACCATTTGCTTAGAATATTTTTTCCATCCTTTCTCTTTAAGGTGGTGCCTATCCTTGAAGTTAAGATGCTTTTCTTGTAGACAGCATATCTATGGGTTCTGTTACCTAATCGAATCTCCCAGTCTATGACTTTTGATTGGGGAATTTAGTCCATTAATATTTAAGGTTATAACTGATAGATGTGTCTTGCTTCCTTTCACCTTATTATCCATTTGAGTTTTTGGACTAGGTTTCTACTTCTGAAGTTATGCTTTTACTAATTTCTCTTTTTAGGTGCCTGGTGATAGTTGCTCCTTTCTTCCATCCTTTGAATTCCTTCAAGTATTCCCTGAAGGGTTGATTTTATGGACATGTATTCTTTCATCTTGTTTATGTCATGGAAGATTTTTCTCTCTCCTTCAACTATAATCGACATTTTTGCTGGGTATAGTAAACTGGGTTGGCATCTGTAGTCCTTTAACACTGGGAATGTTTTGTTCCACATTCTTCTTGCTTTCATAGTTTGCACTGAGAAGTCAATTGTAATTCTGATGGGTTTCCACTTATATGTAACTTGTTCTTTTTCTCTTGTTGCTTTCAGAATTTTGTCTTTGTTTTTTTGTGTCTAGTGTTTTAACTATGATGTGGTGTCTGTTTGGAGTTCTATGTGCTTCTTGTATTTGTATTGGTTTGTCCTTTTTTAGTTTGGAGAAATTTTCATCTATTGCTCCGTTGAAGATCTGATCAATAACGTTCTCTTGGGATTCTTCTCCTTCCTCTATTCCTATGATGCAGAGGCTTGATCTTTTCTTTTTTTTTTTCTTCTTATTCTTTTTTTTCATTTTTTAACAATAAGTAATAATTTATGAGTACAAGCATCCTTCAGGTAAAACCAATTTGCAAGCAGTTCTTTTCATAGTGTCCCACAGTTCCTGGTTGTTCCACTTTTGTGCATTTTTAAAATTTTCATAATCTTTACTTGAGCTTTTTAGTTGTTCTGTGTTATCTTCCAGGTCTGATATTCTTTGTTCTGCTTCCTCCATTCTACTTCTGAGGTTTTTTCCATTCC
This sequence comes from Rhizomys pruinosus, assembly GCA_009823505.1. Taxonomy (NCBI): domain Eukaryota; kingdom Metazoa; phylum Chordata; class Mammalia; order Rodentia; family Spalacidae; genus Rhizomys; species Rhizomys pruinosus. Next base: position 2,121,707 of record VZQC01014917.1, on the reverse strand, counting down.
TTTCCTCTTGATTGGATGAGTGTTTGATTGCCTTTTTCATTTCGTCTTCTGATTTCTTTCGTATTTCCACTTCCTTTTGGAGCTTCTCAATCTCTTCCTGTAGCTCTTTGCTTCACTGGTTGGTTTCCTTATTTTTCTCAACATGAGATCTTTTCAGTGATTCCACTTCCTTCTGGAGTTTGTCATTATCTCTCTCTAGTTCCTTCTCGAGTTTTTCATTCTCCTATGTTCTCTGACTTGTTCTTTATAGTTTTTTATTTCTTTGAGTATGTCCACAACTGTACTTCTAATATCTGTGTCCTGGGCCATCCCCAGAGGGATCCCACTGTAGGAATCTTTCAGAGGGCTGGTAGAGCTTGGTGTGGAATTATCCTGCACCTTTCCCATGTTGTCTCTTCTTCGTGTCCCTGGCATGTGGGTTTTTCTTTGCCTGTATTCCAATGTGAATCCCAAATGCCTCTTCACTCTGTTGAAGGCTTGCTGTGCTTGCCTTCTTCAGATACCTTTGTTGTTTGATTGATTTGTTTTTTTTTTTTCCTTTTCTCCTTGCTTATGTAGTGTTGACTTGTCTAAATTTTAGGCTTTCTATTAGAAGTCTAACTCACTCTTCCCTTTCTGGTCTGAAGGTTCTCCAAAGAACCCACCTGGACACTCCTTTGGCAATCCCACACCCTGGTACTCTGTGCTTCAGGTGGTCCTGGGAAATCCCCAATCTCAAGTAAGAATGGTGTATTTTTAATGATAAATTGGAGAAGTATTTTATTTAATTTTTTTAACAAAACCATACATTTACTAACAAAATTGAACCCAGGTTAGAAAACTTTAATGTAGCAGATTCGGCCTTTCAGAATCTACTTACATGCAGAGTAACTGGATAGCCCAAGGGCTGCAATGTTCAGATGGGCTCAGAGCAGTCAACAGTTTTCCCAGTCATTGTCAAGTAGTCATCATCAGCTGAGAATGATTTTTTTTTGTCTTTTTGAGACAGGGTCTCCCTGTAGCCCTGGCTGTCCTGGAACTCACTCTGTAGACCAGGCTGGCCTTAAACTCACAAAGATTCACCTGCCCTTGCCTCCCAAGTGCTAGGATTAAAGGTGTGCACCACCATACCTGGCTAGACAATTATTTTTTAAAAAGGAAAAAGGAGTTATTTTCATGATCAAAGAGCATATCCTATTCTAAAAATTAAAGTTTAATAGATGATGCAAAATTTTAATAGCTTTTAACCAAGAAACTCAGCCCTATTTTAATTGTCAACCAAAAAGCCCCAAAGCCAATGTCATCACAAGGCCTGTTGTGCCTTGATAACTTCCTCACATGCAACTAGAAGACAATACATTGTACAATATTAAAATCAAAAGGGAAAAATATTTTCTTCAGTATTTAGCTGAAGATATTACATCTATCTCATAGCTAAGTCTATAGTAATAGGGAGATGAGAAGAGATGGCAAAATTTCCCTTGGGGTTACAATTTCCCCTGTTTGGGTGGGCTCTGTGATAGCACATGGATCTTGGATGTCTGCCTTGTGTGGCTGCCTGATGCTGGAGTGTGATCTACCTTTGAAAAGCCTGTACTTATGCTGAAGGTTTTATTAGGGAACAGCAAAAAATCAGGGTACGTTCTGCTCCTAAATCACGACAATTGTTTCAGAAAGGCTAATTCCAAGAGAGGCCGGGGGGTTAATAAGCACCCATTTTCAATTAATATAACTGTCAAAATAAGGGGAAAGTGTTTAAACTTCATTTTTTCTGAACACTTGTTTTGACAAATGAACATTTATAAGAGAAATAAAAAGAATACTCTAAATCTGTCATTTTTATGAAAGAAATTTTCATCAAGGCAATTCCAAAATGAGCTTTTATTATTTTTTACTCAGGAATAATAAAATAGTTCATTTGGGTTGTCTCCTAATTGTGTTAATGCATTTTAGTAAAGAGTTTATTATGCAGCAAGACATAATTGCTATATTAAAAAGCCTGCATATATTTCTTTTTAAAAGGAAAGTGTGCCAAGGTATTATAGCAAAGATTACAAAATGTATGCTTAACTCTGAATTCATTGAATAAAGATGCCTTTAAAATATATTGTCACTATTGTAATTTTCTTCAGCACAAATGCTTCTTTGAAAGGCCTGTGGGAAAACAGATTATGGAAATTAAGTACAAAGTCTGAACTGAACTGAAGCAATGCTGGGATGTGTATTAACTTTGTGTGCATTCAGTAGTTCAAAGAACATTCAGGAAGCTCTGAAATTAAGTAGAAGGCTGGTTCTTGGCAAATACATTGAGACAAAATAAAGAAAAAAAATCTTTATTGAATTTAAAGTACTTGGTTTTATGAAATACCTTCTGGGTTTGAATATTATCCTGGGGAGGCAAAACTAATTCCAAATGGGATTTCAGGCAGGAGAAATTCAGGTGGTTAAGGACTGAACATTAGTATTAGTGCAATACTGATACATCTGACAAAGCATTGATTTCCAAAATATATAAACTACTCAAAAAACAAAGAAGAAAGAAAACAAATGACCCACTCAATAGATGGAGCAAAGATCTGAACAGAGACTTCACAACTGCTCGTTCAGAGGACCCGGGTTTGATCCCTAGCACCCACATGGAGGGTGAGAACCGTCTTTAACTTCAGTTCCCAGGGGAATCCAACACACTCTTGTGACCTCTGCAGCATTGCACGACATGGATGCACAAACCTACATGCAGACAATACATTCATACACATAAAAAATAAATAAAATTTAAAAAAGAATACATGAAATTATTTCAATCCTTTTGTATATGTTGAGGTTTATTCTGGGTCCCATCATGTGGCCAATTTTGGAGAAGGTTCCATGGGGTGCTGAGTAGAAAGTATATTCTCTGGTGTTTGGGTGGAATATTTGGTAGATGTCTGTGAGGTCCATTTGGTGTATTGTTTTGTTCAGTTCAGATGTCTCTCTGTTTACTCTTTGTCCCATTGACCTATCCAAAATGCTCAGTGGGGCATTGAAGTCCCCCACTATTAGTGTGCTCAGATTAATCTGTGTGTGCTGGATAGCTTTAGTGTCAACTTGACACACCTGGGCTGAGGGAGCCTCAATTGGGAATTGGCTCCATTGGATTGGCCTGTGGCCATGTCTGTGGAGTATTGTCTTGATTGTCAGGCAATGTCAGCCCACAATTAGTAGTGCCACCCTGGGCAGGTTGTTGTGTATGGCATAAGAAGGCAGGCTGGGCATGGGCCAGGGGAGCAAGCCAGTGAACAGCATTCCTCCACGGCCTGTGCTTCAGCTCCTGCCTCCAGGTTCCTGCCCTGAGTTCCTGCCTTGGGCTCCATGAGTGATGAACTGTGATCCAGGAGATGTAAGCTGAATAAACCCTTTCCTTCCCAAGTTGGTGTCGGTCAGAGTGTTTTGTCACAGCAATGGAAGACAAACCAGGAAAGAAATTGGTAGCAGAAGAGTGGGGTATTTCTGTGACAGACCTGACCTTGGTGTTTTGGGGAAGGATTGTGGAAGCATTTGGAACTTTGGGCTGGGAAGATCATTGAACGCCTAAAGATTGTTGCTGTGGAGCTTGGAGCAGTTTTGCTGAAGGAGTTGTAGAAGATGGAGGCCTGGCTTGTGAAGTTTCTAGTTTCAAAGGGGAAACAGAAAACATCAGGACTGTAATCTGTGGGTTCTGATCAACTGGGGCTGAAGAATCAGCTGTAAGTAACAAGAGACCAGAACCTGAAGGGAAATCTTTGTTGTATTGGGACAATTGATGCTGGTTAGCTGGGGCTGAAGAATCAGCTGTAAGTAACAAGAGACCAGCATCACTGTGGTGAAATCTTCTGGGAAGAATTTCTTCAGAAATTTGAAGGGGCCTGAGTCCCCATCTCGAGCCAGAAGCAGGACTTGGTAATGTGTAAGAGTCTCTATATGGTTCTGGTGTTGAAATTTGAGGGGGTCACAGAGAGCAGCCGAGGCTTGGCACTGTGAGAGGTCAGGAAAGACCATTGGTGGAAGTGCACCTTGGTTGCAGTGAAGACTCCAGGATTGCAGGGGTCATGGAGAGAAGCTGAGGCTTTGCACCAGGAGAGGTCAGAAGAGTCCATTGGTGAAGGTGCTGCCTCAGTTTCAGTGGTGACCCCAGCGTTTTGGAGATGCCTGGACTGTGGGACAACCACCAAGAGCAGCAGCAGGTGTGGAATGGATTCAGCCTGGGCCTGCGAGATGAGCTGTGTGTGCCACAGATGGCAGAGTCGGAGAGGGGGAGCTGCCGAAACCCTCTGGAGCCCAGAAGATCTTTGAGTGAGTCCCAGGTGTCCAGCCTTGAGCTACTTTGCTGGACTTAGATTTTGTTTGAGTGTGCCTGATTCTTCCCTTTGAAATAAGACAGTACTTTTTTGGATTTTACAGCAGCCCACAGTTAAGAGACTTTTAATAGACTGAACTTTTAAGCATTTGGACATTTTAAGGACTGTGTGGCTTTTAAGGTTGTACTGTCTCAGGTTATGATTAATGTTAACATCATACTTTGGAGACAAGAACTGGAAAGGTGGTGGTTTAATAGTGATGTGTTTTGTGTATCAAGTTGACAAGGGGTCAATTGTGCTGGATAGCTTTAGTGTCAACTTGACACACCTGGGTTGAGGGAGCCTCAATTGGTGAATTGGCTCCATTGGACTGGCCTGTGGCCAAGTCTGTGGAGTATTGTCTTGATTATTGAGCAATGTGGGAGGGCCCAGCCCACTATGGGTGGTGCCACCCTGGGCAGGTTGTTGTGTACTGTATAAGAGGTCAGGCTGGGCATGGGCCAGGGGAGCAAGCCAGTGAACAGCACTCCTCCATGGCCTGTGCTTCAGCTCCTGCCTCCAGGTTCCTGCTCTGAGTTCCTGCCTTGGGCTCCCTAAGTGATGAACTGTGACCTGGGAGATGTAAGCTGAATAAACCCTTTCCTTCCCAAGTTGGTGTCGGTCAGAGTGTTTTGTCATAGCAATGGAAGACAAACTAGAACACTGTGCCTTAAGGTCTTGCAGAATTATGTTTATAAAGTTTGGTGCACTGGTGTTTGGTGTATATGTATTCATGACTGTGAAATCTTCATGGTTGTTTGTTCCTTTAATAAGAATGTAATGGCTCAGTTTGTCTGTTCTCATTAGTTTTATTTTGAAGTCTATTTTGTCTGATATTAGAATGGCAACTCCTGCTTGCTTTTTGGTGCCATTTGCTTGGCATATTTTTTCTACCCTTTCACTTTAAGTTGCTGCCTATCCTTGAGGTTGCAATGTGTTTCCTGTAGACAGCATATAGATGGATTCTGTTTTCTAATCCACTCTCCCAGTCCAGGTCTTTTGATTGTGGAATTTAGACCATTAATATTTAAGGTTATAATTGAGAGATGTTTGTTGCTTCTTTTCACCTTATTTTCTGTTTGCATTTTTTGGTCTAGGTTTGTATTTCTGCAGGTTTTTTTTTTTCATTACTCTCTCTGCTTGAGGGTAGTTGCTCCTTTCTTCTGACCTTTGAATTGCTTCTAGTATTTTCTGAAGGGTTGGTTTCCTGGACATGTATTCTTTCATCTTGTTTATGTCATGAAAGATTTTTCTTTCTCCTTCAACTATGATCGACATTTTTGCTGAGTATAGTATTCTTGGTTGGCATCTGTAGTCATTTATTACTGGGAATACTTTGGTCCATGTTCTTTGGGCTTTCAACAGTTTACACTGAAAAGTCCGCTGTAATTCTGATGTTTTTTTTTTTTTCCCCTTATATGTAACTTGTTTTTCTCTTATTGCTTTCAGTATTTTGTCTTTGTTTTGACCATCTAGCTTTTTTGGGGGGGGGGATTACCTTCTTTTTTTATTGATGTTTTGTGTATTTCATACATGTTTCAATTCAGTTCAGGCATATTCCCCTTTCCCTTCCCCCCACCCTACCCTACCCTATCCCAGCTCATGCATTCTGCTATAACTGTCCTGCATCTTTCTCTCAGTCTTTTTTTATGTTTAGGAATTCACATTTTCCTCCATTAATTTTATATTACTCTAAAATACAGTCCCAGAAGGCAAATGAAGAATGCTTTCCCTCATTTGTGGATGCTAAGATCAAATCACCCAGATGAAATGCAAGCTGAATGACATTATGGTTATATTTCTGTTTATCTGAAAGCAACTATGTTGTCATAATGTGAATCTCTTCATGGGCTCTAGAATCCTCCCACCAATTATTTTCAGACTCCGTAATTACTGTATATGGGTGGAGAGTATGTGTATCCATCTAGCTTCTTAACTATGATATGGTGTGGGGAGTTTCTTTTCTGATCTTATCTATTTGGTGTTCTATGTGCTTCTTGTATTAGTATGGGTTTGTCTTTTTTCAGTTTGGGGAAATTTTCTTCTATTATACTCTTGAAGATTTGAGCAACACCATTTTCTTGGGATTCTTCTTCTATCCCTATGATGCAGAGGTTTAGTCTTTTCATAGAGTCCCACATTTCCTGATTGTTCCACTCTTACATTTTTTTAAATTTTCATATTCTTTTCTTGAGCATTCTAGTTCTTCCACTTTATCTCCAGTTGATATTCTATTTTCTGTTTCTCCAATCTGTTCCTGGGGCTTTTTCCCATTCTTTCCTGTTGATTGGGTGAGTGTTTGATATCCTTTTTCATTTCATCCTGTGATTTCTTTAGTATTTCTATTTCTTTTTGGAATTTGTCATTCTTTCCTTGTACCCCTTGCTTCACTGGTCTGTTTCCTTTTTCATTTCAGCCGGTATCTCTTCAGTGTTTCCACTTCCTTCTGGAGTTTGTCATTCTCTCCCTCTAGTTCCTTCCTGAGTTTGTCATTCTCTCCCTTTTGTTCTTTCATTTGTTCTTTTTATTCCTTGATTTCTTTGAGTATGTCTAAGAATATGTGTCTTGGGTTGCTTCCAGAGAAATCTCATTGTAGGAATCTTTTATAGGACTGGTAGATTTTGGTGTGGATTCGTTCTGTGTTTTACCCATGTTGTTTTTTCATTGTGTTTTTTGCATGTGTGTTTGTTTTGTTGTTTGTATTCTAATGCCAATCTCAACTGTTTCTTCACTGCTTTGGTGCCTTGCTTTGTTTGTTTCCTTCAGGTACTCCTTGTTTGTGGATGGCTGGCTGGTCTAGATTTCAGGTTTTCACTTTTGGTTATATATTAAACTATTACCTTTCTGTTCTTAATGTTCTCCAGAAATTGGATAGGTAATAACCAGGTCAGATCACCACTGAGTGTTGTGCTCACTCTGTTTCCCTCAGGCCAGTTCCTCTAGGTTGGCTGTGAAGCCTAGTGTGCTGGGACTGGTGTTGGGTTAGGCTCCTGTCTCTTCTACTTCCTTGCACCTTGGACTCACAATACCTCTATTCCCACTGGGACACTTGCACCACAACTCAAGTGGTGGGGGTTGGGGGGGATATTTGCTCCCTCAGCCTGCATGCCAGAGTCCCTCTGCTGTGCTGGCTGGGTAACTCAGCCCAAGCTGCTCTTGCAGGTGGGAGTGTCATGTTTTGCCTGGGTGCTTGTACCCAGGCCGCTGGGGCTGGATTCCCAAGTGGCTCCTGCTCACCTCTCTGCATGCTGCTCTCCCTATGCCATCGTTTGTTTTCTTTTTTTTTCAATCTTTTTTTTTTAACAATAAGTAATAAGTTACGAATACAAGCATCCTTCATGTAGAACCAATTTGCAAGCAGCCGTGACTAAATCTTAGCCATTTTGACCAGGGTGAGGTGAAATCTTAGAGTAATTTTAATTTGTATTTACCTAATTACTAAAGATGGTGAAGACTTTTTGAGATATTTCTTAGCCATTTTTATTTTGTCTTTTTAATTGGGTCATAGGTTTTCTCGATTCTTTGGTTTTAGAGTTTTTTGTATATTCTGGAAATTAATCTATGAAATGTACAGCTGGCAAAGATTCTTTCCAACTCTGTGGGCTTCCACTTCACTGGGTTGTTTTGTTCACTCTACAGAAGGTTTTTAGTTTACTAATGTCCCATTTGTCAATTTAACTCCTGAAAATAAAGTTCAATTTAGATTATACTTTGCTATGGCTAGATCTTGTTGAGTACTGCTTATGCTTTGTTCTGACAATTTTGCTATTTCACATTGAGGTTTTTGATTTATTTGGTGCTTATTTTTGTATAGGTTGCTAGATATGGGTCTAATTTCATTCCATTTCCCAGCACCATTTTTTGAAATGTTATTTTTCCTCCCGTGTGTATTTTTGACATCTTTGCCAGATGTCAGATGGCTGTAATTGTGCACACTCATTTTTGGGTGTTCTATTTTGTTTCACTGATCTCTATGTCTTTTTGTGCCTGTATCATGCTGTTTTTATTACTATAGCTCTGTAATATAGTTTGAAATCTGGTATTGGTAATCCCTCTAGTATTGCCTTTGGCTCAGAATCTTTGGCTACCTGGAAACTTTTGTGTTTCCATATAAATTTTATGACTTTAAAACATTTCTTTTAAAATACCATGGGAATTTTGGTGGAAAACGTGTGAATTGATTTTGGTAGGATCATGTTCACAGTATTAATTATACCAGTTCCTGATCACAGGAAGTCTTTCTAACTCCTAGTGTCTTTTCAATATTTCTGCAAAGACTTAAATTTTTCCTTGCAGATTTCTTTAAGGGCTTTGGTTAGGTTTATTCCTAGACTTTTTGGAGGCTATTGTGTTTCTATGAGAGTGTTTCTATGATGTCTTTATCTGCTTGTTATTAGTATATAAAAAGGCAAATGATTTTCATACATTGATTTTTGTATCCTGCCACTTGGTCAATGTGTTGATAATTTACACAGTTCTCTGGTGGAATTTTGGGGATCTCTTATGTATAATATCATATCGTCTGCAAATTTGACTTTTATTTTCCAATTAGTACCTTTTAATTTCTTTCTCTTGGTACTATGATCTGCAAATGAAGAATGATATACCTCATTTGCTTTTCTGAGTTTGTGTTTCTTCACTTAGTATAACAGTCTCTAGTTCCATCCATTTACCTGCAAATTTCATCTTTTCTTACTGCTGTGTAAATTTTTTTAAAAAATTGTATTTACTTATTTATTTATTTATTTTTAATTTTATTTATTTCCGTATGTGTATGAATGTATTGTTTGCATGCAAGTCTGTGCACCCGTGACGTGCAATGCCGCGGAGGTCAGAAGAGGGTGTCGGACTCCCCTGGAACTGGAGTTCTCCTGGAATTGGAGTTTCACACGGCTCTCGGCCGCCATGTCGGTGCTGGGGATCGAACCTGGGTCCTCTGCAAGAGCGGTCGGCGCTCTTAACCGCTAGGCCATCGCTCCAGCCCCTATTTATTTATTTTTATGTGTATGACTGTACTGTCTGCATGTAGGTTGGTGCATCCGTGTCATGCAATGCCGCGGAGGTCAGAAGAGGTTGCTGGATTCCCCTGGAACTGGAGTTAAAGATGGTTCTTAGCCACCATGTGGGTGTGGGGAATCGAACCCGGGTCCTTCGCAAGAGCAGTTGACGCTCTTAACCACTGAGCCATCTCTCCGGCCCCATAAATTTACTCTACTGTGTAAATTTACATTTTCATTATCCATTTGTCAGTTTAGAGGAATTTAGTTTGTCTTATGGGTCTAGCTAAGGTTTGAAGCATTATATTGAAAAGGAGTGGTGATAGTGGAAATCCTCTCTTATTCCTGATTTTATTGGGAATGCTTCTGGGTTTTCTGCATTTAGAACTATGTTCACTGTGGGTTTGTCATTCATGCACTTAATTCTGTTGAGCTATGTTCCCTCAAGTCCAGTTCCACCTAGGATTTCTGTCATGAAGTCATATTGGACTTTGTCAAAAGCCCATATTCCATCTATTGAGATGATCATGAGTTTTTTGGCTTTAAAGCCATTTGTAATATTACATTTATTGACTTACACATATTGAACCATCACTTCATCTCTAAATAAAATCAAATTGATCATAGTGGGTATTCTTTATATATGTTGCTGTATTTTGTTTGCAAATATTGAGAAATTTGCATCTATGTTAATTAAGGTTATGGGCCTGCAGTTTTCTTTGGCTTATTTTTATTTTATATTTTGTGTGTGACCTTCCCTGGTTTTGGTATTATTGTAATCCTGGCTTCATAGAAGAAGTTTGGGAGTTCTCCCTCTGTTTCTAATCTTTTTAAATATATTAAGCAGTAGTGATTACAGTTCTTTGAAGATCTGCTAAAATTCTGCTATAAAACCATCAGGACCTGGGATTTTTTTTTTCAGCTAGAGGATTTGTCTCTTTATTTGTTATGGGTCTATTTAGATTGTTAATCTCTTGTTATTTTGCCCTTGGTGCTTTTATCGAACCTAGGAATTTACCCAATTTTTTAGATTTTCTTTTTTAAAAATACTTTTATTGATGATTTGTGTATTTCATATGTTATCTTTCTGTCCAATTTAGACACATTTCCCTCTCCCTGCCCCCACCCCACCCCAGTTCATGCCTTCTGCTATATATGACTTGCATCTTTCTCTCAGCCATTCCAAAGTTTTTCACTACACAGGCTTGTTGTTTGGGGCAGAATTTAACTGTATCAGTCAGTTCTTTGACCCAATCTTTGTGTTATTGTTGTTCTTTCCCCTTTGTATTGCTCCAACATATGCCTATATAACCATCACATATGTATCAAAATTACGACCTCTGAGAATAAACTGTATGTTAATTCCAAAATATATTTAAGCATTCACATTTTTCCCCTTTAAGTTTATATTACTCTAAGATATGAATATGTACCTTCCACCCATATACAGTAATAGCAGAGTCTGAAAATAAGTGGTAGGTCAATTCTAAACCCTGTTAGGAGATTTACATTATAACAGCACAATTTCTTTCAGATAAAAAGAAATATAACAATAATGCTGTTTGGCTTGCTTTTCAACTGGAGAATTGGTGTTAGTATTCACAATTGAGGATAGCCATTTTTGGAATTCACATTTTTCCCCTTTAATTTTATATTACTCTAATGTATGCATACATACCCTCTCCCCATATACCACAATTACAAAGTCTGAAAATAAGTGGTCAGTTAATTGTAGATCCCATTTTAATCTATCTTTACATATATCATGTTACATATACTTCAAGGTATAAAATTTACTTTAATCATACATACTTTTATATATATATATATATATATATATATTATAATATCATATATGGCTCAGTTTGCCTTACATCTACTTTAGGTGTGCTCCACAGATGAGGGATAATTCATTTGTCCCTTGTTTTTCTGGGATTGCATTACTCCACTTAGCATATGTCTTTCTTAGTTCAATCCACATTTACCTCAAATTTCATGAATGTCATCTTTCTTTACTGATGTCAGAAACTCCATTGTCGTAGATGGTACCACACATTCTCTCTAATCCACTCATCTGTTGAGGGCTATTTGGGTTGCTTTCAGTTCTTCACTATTGAGAAGAGAGCTGTAGTAAACACATATGTGCATGCACTCTTTGCACAAGTAGGACTGGTCTTGTGGGTACTCATACCGCAGAAGTGGTATCACAGGGTTAAGTTGGTAAGCAACTAATATTTTGAGATCTTTTCAGGGTTCTCACATATTGGTTCATATCAGGTGGTCGTATGAGTTTACATTTCCACCCGCAGTGCGACTGGGTGTCTCCCTTTCTCCACATTCCTCTTAGGCATTTGGTGTCTTTTGTTCTTCTTGATTCTTAGGCCATCTTATTGGAGTGACATGATAATATCTTAAAGTGCCTTTAATTTGCATTTCCTTAATACTATTAAATGATTGTGGAAAAATTTTTTTAAGATGTTTCTTCCAGCCAGTATTTATTTCACTGTTACTGTTGAGGTCTGTTCAGCTCCTTTACTCCATCTCATTTTGAGTGGGTCATTTTTTTTCTTACTTCTGTGTTTCTTTTCTTTTTTTTTTGAGTAGTTTATATATTCTGGGTGTTAATTCTCTGTCACATATATCACTGGTGAAGGTTTCCTCCCACTCTGTGGGTATTCTCTTCACATCATTGAGTGTTTCTTTCACTATACAGAAGCTTTTGAGTTTAATGAGTGTTTATTAATTGTCGACCTTATTTCCTGTGCAGCTGCTGTTTGATTTAGAAAGTCTTTTCCTATGCCTATGTCTTGAGGTTGTTAGTAACATTTTCTTGTATCACTTTCAGAGTTTTGGGCTTCATGTTGAGATCTTTTATCGATTTGGAGTTGATTTTTTGTGCAGGGTGAGAGGTAGGGGTTTAATTTTATTCTTCTACAAATGGTGATCCAGTTTTGCCAACACCATTTGCTGAAGATATTGTCTTTCCTCCCTTTGGGGACCCTTTGTCAAATTGTATGAAATTGTATGTGCTCAAGTTTGGATCTTCAACTTTGTTTCCTTGGTCTATGTGTCTGTTTTTGTGCCAGTACCAGACTGTTTTTATGACTATAGCCCTGTAATATAGTTTGAACTCTGGTGGGTTTTCCTTTATATGAAGATTGTTTTTCTGTAATAGTTTTCATTACTCTGTTCTGTATATTTATTGGTCTTACTATGATATGCTATGGGGAGGTTTTTTCCTGGTCCTGTCTATTTGATATTCTCTGTGCTTCTTGTATTGGTATGTGTATTTTTTTAATTTAGGGATCCTTTCTTCTATAATCGTTTTGAAGATCTGTTCAATGACATTGATCTGATGTCTCCTCCTTCCTCAGTGCCTACAATTTGTAGTTTTGTCTTTTTATGGTATCCCATGGCTTTTGCATATTCCATTCCCTTTTTAATTTTTTTTTCAAATTTGTTGCTTGAGTTGCAGTATTCTCCATCATTATCTTCCAGGTTTGATATTATATTTTCCATTTGATTCATTCTGCGGGTAAGACTTTCTCTTATCTTTTAATTGGCTATTGAGCTTTTCAATTCTGTCTTCATCTCAGCTTGGGTTTTCTTCATTATTTTTCAATATCTCTTTCATAGTATCTCTTTCATGAATTCCCTTTTTTAAATTTTGAATTATCTTTATTATTTCATTCAACAGTATATTTGTATTGTCTTAAGCTTCAGTTATGAGTTTATTCCTATTCTCTTTGAGTTCCTTGATTTGTTTGTTTGTGTACTCTTTAAAATATTTGATCATGTTTGTGATTATTTTTTTAATTTACTTTTGTATGTGTATGAATATACTGTCTGCATGTAGGTTTGTGCACCCGTGTCGTGCAATGCCGCGGAGGTCAGAAGAGGGTCTCAGATTCCCCTGGAACTGGAGTTCTCCTGGAATTGGAGTTACAGACGGTTCTTAGCCACCATATGGGTGCTGGGGATTGAACCCGGGTCCGTGTTCTGGAGTTCCTTTTGGTGATTCTCATTGTAGACCTGGCAGTATTTGTTTTGAACATATTATCTAGATTTTTTTCATATTATTTGTCTTTTTCCATTGTGACCTGAGCTCGTGGGCTTCTGGTTTTGGTTGTGTGTCTGATATGAAATTCTTGTCTGCCTTTGTTAACTAGAAGTTTGGTTCTGCTTGTGTTGCAGTCATAATTCATTGATTTCCTTTATTTCTAATTTTTAAATTTAATTTATTTTTTAAATTAATTTATTTTTAATATATATTGTGTACAAGATTATCAAATCTAGACCCGTGTTCCCCACCCTATGCCCCCAATCCACCAGAGCTCATGCATTCTGCCAAACATGCTTTTCATCACTTTCTTAGTCTTTCTCAATATACTCCATGTGGAAGTTGACTGTTTTGAGCAGAAATTCACTGTTTCAGTCAGTTCTTTGATGCAATCCTTTCTGTTGTTGTTGTTGTTGTTGTTGTTGTTGTTGTTTCCAATATGCATCCCTCCCAACTGCTTGGACAAAAGATCAAGGGGCTGTACACAAGAAATACTTAGAACTAGGTAATTGGCACAATCATCCACAGATGAGGGAAACCATTCATCGTTTGTTTTTCTGGGACTGTGTTACGTCACTCAGCATGATGTCTTCTAGCTCCAGCCATTTTCCTGCAATAATTTATTTTTTTATGTGTATGTTGTACTGTCTGCATGTAGGTTTGTGTGCCCGTGTCATGCAAAGCCACAGAGCTCAGAAGAGGGTGTCAGATTCCCCTGGTACTGGAGTTAAAGATGTTTCTCAGTCACCATGTGGGTGCTGGGGATCTAATCCTGGTCCTCTTCAAGAGAAGTAGGTGCTCTTAAGCACTAGGCCATCTCTCCAACCCCATAATTGGTTGATTTCTAATCTGGTATGAATAGAGAGTTGGTATATCTTTCAGGTTTCCTTTTAGTTTTTTATTGGACAGATGTGGTAATTCCAGTCTGATCTGGTGCTCCATGTAGGCAACTACAACTAGAGTTATAAGTGTGGAGACTGGGAACGAGTAGGTGTATAATGACTAGCTCACCATGGGGGAGAGCAGCAGTCCCCACCCTAGTCTCAGAATGGGAATATGTTAAAAGAGGGGGCTAGTTCTAACCACCTCACCAGGGTGCGGGAGCTAGAGCACCCATCCTGGTCCCATAGCAGACTTCCTTAAGTTCTAAGAATAAAAAAGTTGTGACCAAAATTTAGGCTCCTTATAATAATTATAATTATCATCAGCTGAGTAGGGACAAGACATGAAGACTTCTTTCTTCATTTTCTCTCCTCCTTTTTCACCCAGGGCAAACAATAAGGAATAAGAGATCAGGTAGAAATTCAAGTGTTATCTGTGAAAGTTCCCCCATTGACTCCATGGACAAATATTGTGTTGACAGCACAACCGAGAAATTTCACTGGATAATCTGGAGCTCAATCTGGAGCAAAAGAGGGAGGTGCTAGCCATTAGCATCTGTTTTCCCAGTAAAAGTTTCAATCCCATTGAAATGATCTGCTGTCTGTGCCATGGCCAAATGACTCTGAGACTTTCCAGGTTAACAGTGTCAATATTCCCCAGAAGTTTTGTTCTCTCTAATCATCCTCTCACTTTCATTATTCTGAATAGAAGTTCCTTTGATCAATTACTGTCTTGCTCTCTTTGTGCACTAATCAGCAGACTTTACCAGTGATAATAATCACAGCACTCAGTCTGTGCCCAAGTGGAAAATTGTAGCACTTGAGGTTATTCTGTCATTGCAGAACATCAGAGTCATATTCCTTGGTGGATGGACTTGTACCCTGACAGGCGAGATGTTTCCACCTCATTATCTTGAACAACGGGGATTCTGAATTCTGTCTTAAAAAGTAGGTCAGTATTAGGGACATATGAGGGCACTAGAAATGAAACCATCTGGCTAGTGATAAGGAAAAATGGCCATTATCACTGAGGGCACAGCTCTGCATATCAAAAGTGGGTTATTAACAATTGTCATATATTGATGGCTACAAACGGTGAAATATTAATCCATGTTGTGGGTTGGAACTGCTTTATAATTTAAAAGATAATGAAATTTACTTATTGGACTCTAATACAGTGATAATTTAAAAGGCTTATATGCCACCATATTCAAGATAGAGAAAAAAATTTCCTCTCATCCTGTGGTGGTTTGAGTAGGAAATGTCCCCATAGACTCATGCATTTGAATAAGCACTTACTGGTGCTGTTCAGGGAGGTTATGGAATCCTTAGGAGGTGGAGCCTTGCTGGATGCAGTACATCAATGGAGGTCAAATTGGAGGGTGACTGTCTTCCTTTCTCTCCCTCCCTCCCTCCCTCCCTCCCTCCCTCCCTCCCTCTCTTTTGCTTTCCTGTGTGTGCATGACAACTGTGATCAGCCAGCTTCCTGCGTCTGCTTGTATTCCTTTTCCCTTATTAATGGGCTCTCTCCCTCTGGAATCTCTGGAATCATAAGCTAAAACAGACCCTTCTTTAAGGTGTTTTTGGTCATGGTATATTATATCAGCAACAGAAAGATAATCAATACACCTAAAATCCCTTCGTGTTTACCATTTGTTTTTAATCTGTCTTTTAGTCCCCAACCTGCTTGGAGACACTGAACTATTCTCTTAACTTTTGACTTCTCTAGAATGTCACATAAAGGAATTATATATGATGTAAATTTAAGCCACTAGGTTTACATTTCTAAGTCAGTTGAGATTTTCAAAATATCTCTAGCTGGGCATAGTGGTACACACCTTTAATACTAGCACTTGGGAGGCAGAGGCAGGCAGATCTCTGTGAATTCGAGGCCAGCCTAGTCTACAGAGTGAGCTCTAGGCCAGCTGGGACTAAAGGGAGACCCTGTCTCAAAAATACCGAAAAAAAATCTCTATTTTGAATTTTCAATAATCCAAGTTTAGAATTCTGTGATGCAGTTTGGATGTTAAGTGTCTGGCAATGTCCTCATGTTGAACGCTTGGAGCCTAGGAGGGTGTGTGGTGGTTTGAATAGGAATGGCCCCCATAGGCCCCAACTACTTGAACAATTTGTCTCCATTTGGTGGTGCTGTTTTGGGAGGTCTTAGAAGGTATGGCCTTGATGGAGGAAGCATGCCACTGGGTATAGGCTTAGAGATTCTTAAGCCTTGTGGGATTTCCAGTCACTTTCTGTTTCCTATGCCTGCTTGAAAGTTTTATGCTCCAGCCTCCTGTGTCACCATGACTCCATGCCATGATGGACTTTTCCTCCTTTGGAACTGTAAGCTTAATAAGCTCTTCCTTAGACCTGGGTTCTAATCCTAGCACATACATGACAGCTAACAATCATGCATACTTCCAGTTCCAGGGGATCCAGCACCCTCTTCTGTTCTCCATTGCATGACATGGATGCACTAACACACATGCCGGCAATACATTTATATACATAAAATAAAAATAAATAAATAAAAATTAAAAAAAATAGACACATCGATCAGTGGAATAGAAGAAACTGAAAATGAGCCTATCACCTGACCCAGTCATACCACTCCTGGTTATGTACATCCTCAAGACTCATCCTATCCCAGAGATACATGTAGATCTATGTTTATTGCAGTTCTCCTCACAATAGCAAAGAGCTGGAGCCAACCCAAGTGTCTCTCAACCGACTAGTGAATAAAGAAAATGTGAACACTTACCTGGCAGGTGAGATACCATGAGCAAGAAGGTGGTTTTCCCAGTGCAAGTCTCATCCATTGCACTCCGGATGTGCTGACCCCTGTGATTTCCCTAAATGCGGGAAACTCGACTGCATAATTTATGGTAGTGGGGGACTGCATTTGCATTCTCCCCTGTAAAAAACAAAGAAAGAAAAAAAGAGAAAATGTGGTACATCTACACAATGAAGTTCTATGCAGTGATAAAGAAAGTTTACATCATGAATTTTGCAGGTAAATGTATGGAACTCAAAGCCATTATTCTTTTTTATTGTTGTTGTTGTCTTTTTAAGATAGGGTCTCCTTTTAGTCCCAGCTGTCCTGGAACTCACTCTGTAGACCAGGCAGGCCTTGAACTCACAGATATCTGCCTGCCTGTGCCTCCCAAGTGCTAGTATTAAAGGCATGTGCCACCACGCCCAGCTTAAAGACGGTTCTTAGCCGCCATGTGAGTGCTGGGAATCAAACCCAGGTCCTTTGCAAGAGCAGTTAGCACTCTTAACCACTGAGCCATCTTTCCAGCCCCAAAGCCATTATTCTAAGTGAAGTTACACAGTTCCAGAAAAACAAATGATGAATTGTATCCCTCATTTGTGGATGTTAGCACCCTTAGGTGAAAGGCAAGCTGAACAACATTAACGCTATATTTCTTTTTCTCTGGAAGCAACTGTACTGTTATAATGTGAATCCCTTAACAGGCTCTAGAATTAACATACCACTTATTTTTAGACTTTGTAATTGTGGTATATGGGTGAAGGGTATGTATTCATATTTTAGAGTAATATAAAATTAAAGGGAAAAATGTGAACTCCTAAACATATTTGGGAATTAACATCCAGTTTATTTTCAGAGGTCATAATTTTGGTATATATGTAACATATATATTATATATATATATATAATATATATATATATGCATATTTTGGAGCAATAACAAATGGGAGAACAACAAAACAAAGTACTGGATCAAAAGAACTACTGAAATAGTTAATTTCTGCACAAACAATAAACCTTAGACCTGAGCTTGGGTCTGGCTGGCTCAGGTGGCTGAATCACGTAGAAGGGGTGTGTTTGGACTCCAGGTCGGACCTGTTAGGAACACTTGGAGCCGTCCGCAACGGCTTAGCCAGGTAAAGGCTTAGGCAGAGTGACTTTTGTGGTTCTGGACAATTGATTTCTGGTCGGTGGCGGAGGGCCTGGTGGTGGCGGGGCCTAGGTTCGGGTCCTCAGCCCGCCGGGACGCCCTTCCCCCCTCCGCAGCCAGAGCAGACTGAGCTTTGTTCTCTGGCTCGCTGGGTGCCGGGGCATGGGCTAAGCCAGGCATACCTCCGCCCCCCCCCCCCCCGCCAACAATGGATATTGAGGAAGAGAGAGTAGCCAGTGGACTGGATTAGGAGAACTCTCAGAAGAGAGAGGGAAGAGTGACTTAACCTTCCAATAACCAATCTATAAACAAAAGTGAAAGCTGAAAACTAGACAAGTCAACACTCCATAAAGAGGAGGGGGAGAGGAAGAAAAAAAAAAAAGGCACAGAAGGAGGTAAGCAAAACAAAAGAAGCTTTCACCCCTCAACACACTGAAAAGACCATTTGTGATTTGAATCACAAAAGGGAAATCCACATGCCAGGACACAACGAAGGGACAACAGTGGGAAAGGTGCAGGATAATTCCACACCAAGCTCTACCACCCTATTGAGGAATAGCTATAGTGGGATTCCCTTGGAGGTGACCAAGAAACAGACCTTAGAGGAAATAATTGCAGAGCTATGCCAGAGAAATTAAAGAACATAAAGAAGAAATTCAGAGAACTAAAGGAAGGGATTGACAACTCCAAAAAAACTAGAGAGAGAAAAAACAAACACCTTAAAGGAAGTAGAATACACTGAAAAAGGAAGCCCAACCAACGAAGTAAGGAGCACAAGAAGAGAATTGAGAAACCAAAAAAAAAATTGATAATTTAAGAAATCAAGGATGAAATGAAAAGGAAATAGAAACACTCGTCAATCAAGAAAAGGAAAGGAAAAAGCCTTAGAAATTAGAATTGAGAGAAAGCTGAGCAAAAGAATATCAGATCTGGAGATAACACAGAGCAACTAAAAAAGACTCAATAAAGATTTATAAATTTAAAAAATACACAAAGTGCAACAACCAAGGAAATAAGGGACACTATGAAAAGATCAAACCTCCGCATTCATAGGCATAGAGAAGAGGGGAGAATCTCAAGAGAATAGTAATTGAGCATATCTTCAACACAATAATAGATGAAATTATTCCCCAAACTAAAAAATAGACAAACCCATTCTAAATACAAGAAGCACATTAAGAACTCCAATAGACAGATCAGAAAAGAAACTCCCCACGCCAAATTCATAGTCAAAGTGGCTAGATGCCCAAAACAAAGATAAAATTCTGTAGGCCACGAGAAGAAAAACAGTCACATATAAAGGGAAACCATCAGAATCACAAATGACTTCTCGCTCAAAACCATGAAAGCAAGAAAGAAATGGAAGCCAAAGCTTTCCAATTTAAGGATACTGTATGCCAACCAGAATAATTTTACCCAGCAAAATGTCGAATACAATTGAAGGGAGAGAGGAAAAATCTTCCATGACATTAAGATGATAGATAGAATACATTTTCACGCGGAAAAAACCAACTCTCCAGAAATAACTTGAAGCATATTCAAAGGGCAGAAGAGAAGAGCCAACTATCCTCAACGCACCTAGGGAAAGAAACTAATAAAAACATATTTGTAGAGAGTTTAAACAAGACTAAAAGTCCAAATTGATAAAAAGGGAAAGTAAGCAACATCCATCTTTCAATTATAATACCTTAATTATTTATTAATGGCTGAACTCCCCCAATCAAAAGGCATAGACTGGAGAATGGGATTATGAAACATAAATACCCATCGTATATGCTGACTACAAGAAACCATATCTTATTCTTCAGGACAGGCACCAACTTAAAGTGATGGGATGGAGAAAAATATTTCCAGCAATGATCCAAAAAGAAAGCAGGTGTTGCTTTTCTAGTATCAATAAAATAGACCTCAAGCAAAAAGAAATCAAAGAGACAAAGGGTCCATACATCTTTAATTAAAGGAACAATTTAACGATAGAAGACCTCACAAATCATGAATATATTGCACCAAACGCCAGGCGCACAAAAACTTGAAAAGACAACCTTCAGGACTTCAAGACTCAAATTAACCCCAGCACCAGTAATAGTAGGGGACTTTAATAGCCCCACTAAGTCCTTTAGACAGAGATCAACAAGGACAAAGGATAAACAAGAGAGACATCAACTGAATGAATACAATACACCAACTGATCTCACAGACATCTATCGAATATTCTCATACCAACAACCAGAGAACAACTCTTCTCTTCCAGCAACCCCATGGAACATTCCTCCAAAATCAGACATATACCTGGGACACGGGAAAAACTCAAAAATACAAAAAGATCGAATACTAATTTCATTGCATTCTATTCAGACTACAGTGCAATAAAGCTCAATATCAACACCAGGATAAGACTACTACGTACAAGAAACTATGGAGGACCTACAACACTCTACTGAAATAATGAATGGGTCAGGGGAATGAAATAAAGAAAGAAAATAAAAACATTCGACATCGACAATGATAATACAACAAGCAAAACCTAAATGGGACACTTAAAGGCATCTAAGAGGGAAGTTTATAGCTCTAAGTGCCCACATAAAAAAACAGAAAGAGCACAAATTGAATGATCTAACACAGTCGGCTTAAAGTAAACTTGAAAAAAAAAAAAAAGACAGGAAAAACAACAAATGTAACCCTAAACGCAGCAGACAGAAGAAATAAACAAAAATCAGATGCAGGAAATCACATGCATAAAAAGAAGAAAACCCATAACAAAAAATTCAATCATCCAAAAGTTGGTTCTTTGAAGAGAATAAATCAGATAGAAGACCCTAGCCACGTTAACTAAAAAAAAAAAAAAAATAAAACTGAGGAACAACTCCAATCAATAATCTGTGATAAAGTGGGGGAAAGTATCACAACAAGACAATGAAAAGATCCAGACAACCATAAGAGGATTACTTCAAAAAACCTTAATTTGAAAACCTTAGAAGAAATGATGAATATTGAAAAACCTGGGAACACACAAAAGCTAACAAGAAGATGACAGCTAAAACAGTAACAATAATATATTGCAAGGAAAATGATGTATTAAATAAGCAGCCTCTCCAAACAAAAAGCCCAAGCCCAGATGGTTTCACAGCAGAATCTCTATAAAATTTTCAAAAAGACCTACAACCATTTACTAATCAAGCTGTTTAGAAGCATACCAATTGGAGGGAGTTCTCCCAGATTCCTGTCTATGAAGCCATCCATCAACTAATACCAAAAACCAAGGCAAGATCATACAAAAAAGGAGGAATTATAGACCCATCTCCCTTAATGAACACAGATGCCAAAATTCTAAACAGGAAATCACATGTACAGATCGCAAAACAAGAACAAAAACACAAAAGATCATCCATCACGACCAAGGTGGATCATACCAGAGATGCAGGGTGGTTCCAACATACCGAAAATCAATAAACATCAATCATAGCATATAAAATGGACTGAAAAGACAAAACCACACCTATCATCTCATTGATGCGAAGGAGAAGCTTTGACAAAATTCAAAATCCCTACATGTTTAAAGTCTCTGGAAGAATTGGATTGGAGGGAATCATTCCTTAAATGTTAATCAAAGCCAAATACAGGAAACCCCAGCTCAATATCATCCTAATGGGAAATGACAGTGGCATTCCCTTTAAGGGTAGGAACTAGGCAGGCTGCCCTTTGGTCACCAATATTATTTTTTCTCCTTCTTCAATATAGTGCTTGAAAACCCTGCTAAGGGCAAATAAAGGCAAGAAAAGAAATTAAAGGATTTCAATTCGGAAAAGAGGAAGTCAAAACTATCCCTTTTTTGATGATGATATTGATTGTATACTTAAGTTATGCTTAAAGAACTCCAACCAGTAAACTCCTAGAAACAATTAAAGAACTTCAGTAAAGTGCAGGAATATAAATAAATTAGAAAAATCAGTAGCCTTTTTTTACACCAACAATAAGCAACTGAAGAAGGACTACAAGAGACCTTCACACTTAAAATAGCTCAAAAACAATAAAATACCTAGGAACAAAACCTAAAAACAAAACACAAGATCCTCTAAAAAAAACTTTAAACTCTGAAGAAAGGAATTGAAACAAAGACATCAGAAGATGGAAAAAACCTCCCATGCTCATGATTTGGGAAAATAAACATAGAAAAATGTCCATTCTAACCTAAACTCAATATCACAGATTTTATTGCAATTCCCAAATCAAAAAATCCCCCAAGACTTCTTCACAGGTTTGGAAAAAAAATCCTCAAATTTCATTTTGAAAAAAAGACCCCGAATAGCAGAGCAACCCTGAGTGAACAAGAGCAATACAGGGGGGATCATCTATACCAGACATAAAACTATACTACAGGGCTAATAGTCATGAAAATGTTTGGTACTGGCACAAAAAACAGATCAGTTGACCAATGGGAATAAAACATAAGATCCAAACCTGAGACAATACAACTTCAGCCACCTCATATTTTGATGAAAGGGACCAAGAAAACACAATGAGAGGCATCTGCAACAAGCTGCTTGGCAACATGATGGCCTCCCATAGCAAAACTGGATCACCACTGTGCTGAAAGAAATGATAATTGTTAAACTCCCCTACTCTCCGCCTTGCACAAAAGTCAATTCCGATGAGATCAAAGACCTCACAAATGTAATCCAAAACTCTGGAGAGTTGTTTTTCAAGAAAAAACTTGGCAGCAGACTACAGACATTAGGTTAGGAAAAAGACTTCCTAATATTCAGATCAAGCAGCTGCACAAGAAATAAGATCGATAATTGACAAATGGGCCTCATTAAACTCAAAAGCTTCTGTACATCAAAAGAAACAATAAAGGAAGTAAAGAGAAAAACCCACCTGAGTGGGAAGAAAACTTTACTGCAGATTACATCTTGCAACAAGCATTTAATTTCCAGAGTATACAATTACTGAAAAACACCAGAAGAAAAAAGAAAACAAATGAACACTCAAAGATGGGCAAAGAGCCTGAATAAGAGACTTCCACAGAGTAGGAGCTAGAGATGGCCTGAGATCATCTTAAAACGTGTTCAACATCACTAATAGTTAGGAAATGCAAATTAAACCAATCTAAGATATCACCTCACCCCGAATAAGACTGGCCAGGTTCAAGAGAACAAATGATTACCAAGTGCTGGAAGGTTTGTGGGGAAAGGGGAACACTCATCCATCTGCTGGTGGGAATGTAACTTTGTACAGCCACTGTGGAAAGCATGTGAAGAACCCTTGGAAGACTCAAAAATGATCTTTACCATTTGATCCAGTCACTACCACTCCTAGGGTATATAGCCACTAAGGACCTCATCTTACTGCAAAATACATGCACAGCTATTATTATTGCAGCTCTGTTCAACAATTAGCAAAAAAGCTGGAACCAACCAAAATGCCCTTCAACGACAAGAGTGCGATTAGAGAAAAAATGTGGTCATGTACACAATGGAGTTCTATTGCAGCCATAAAAGGATGAATATCATGAACTTTGCAAGGTAAGAAGGATTGGAGCTGAGGATAATTATATTAAGTGAAGTAACACAACACAGAAAAACAAACGACGAATGGTGTCCCTCATATGGATGCTAGCATCCCAATTAACCAGTTATTAGTATTTTTTGTGACGAGGATGCATATGTAAAAGAACCAACGAAAGACTGCATAGAAAATGACTGAAATGGTGGATACCGTGGAGGGGGTGGAGGGGTGGAGTGGTGGGAGAGGGACAATGGGTCTATTATTCTATTAATGTATATTTAATTTTAAATTGTATGAGTATTTTACTCAAAATTTATATAACAATAACTTTGGGATTAACATATATAAATTTTCTCTATATATTTTTGTGTTATGCAGTATCATGCTTTTGTAAATCCTCTTTTAATCCTGTAGATAATTTAACTAAGAGGATTTAAAGTTTGCTTTCCCAAATTAACACCATGCACCTCACCCCCCCAAAAAAATGGACAAATTTGATGAAATTTCTCCCTGATCCCTCCTATAGGTACGTGTACTACACTGCCTTCCTGAGACTCATGGGTCAAAAAATAAAATAATTTAAAAAAGGGGAGATACAGTTACATATTAAACCTTTTTGTCCAAAACTTCAAAAATCTTAAGACTAACCATGGGAAAAAGATTTGTATGTTCCCACAGGTCAAAAAACACAACCAACCAAAAGCAGAGAGAAGAATGGATACAGCCTTCCAACGTGTAGTTGTACCAAAAATACCAGCAGAGAAGTTCACCAATTTAATACTAAAAGGAATAAAAGCCTCAGAATGCTACAGGCATCAAACACTCTGAGGACCATAGGTGTAACATCTATTTTACAGTGAGTCCTAACGAACTTTTCCTTCTAGGTGCAGCACAGTTTCAATATGAAAGACCTCCTTAACTCTTTTTCATAGAAAAAGAAAACAGGGTGGTAATGAAGTCATCCTTTAAGTGTAAATTAGAGCTGACTGTTATAGGAGTAATCTCTTATAAAACTGAGAAAAACGGCTTCTTTAATTGACTAATATACATAGGAACTTAAAAAAGGATTATTGTCTATCCAGAAACAACATAATACTAAAGTATTGTGTTTGTTTCTAAAAAGCAATCACATTAAATACTACTTTAGTAGTTCATTAAAATACAAGAAGCACTGATACAGAAATGGATTATTCTGCAAGGAGATGCTAGCCAGGGGACCCAAAGCCCCCCCCAAAAAAAAAGGTTAAGGCTTATTGCCTGCAAACTGGGATATCTGCAAGAAAAAGGGGTAAGGTCTGCCCTGCTTTCAATGACCTGATGAACCATGGGAGGATTGTATCGAGATCACACTTACAAGTATAGCAGTTGGTCTCTGGAAATACCAGAGAGTGTTAACAAAGGCAACGAACTAATAAAGCAAATGTTAGTTCTCCTTGAGTTCAGACAAAACTCTCATCAACATCAGCTACACCCCAATTGTTGGTGATACTGTGCAGCAGTGGCAGCCATATGTCTGTATATCCAACTTTATTTGATTATTAGCTCTCTCTTGGACAAATAACTCATGGATGTTGCCACCAAGCTTATACCTTCTAGCGATTAGGAGATATATATACACCACATAAGCCTTGTCATCTCTCTCAGGAAAAAAAGTAATCCAGGGATTAAGACCCATACAGACATCTGTGCTACTACCAAGTAACCTAACAATATAATAGAAATGTTTAAAATACATATATATCTAACCGCTTGTGCTTCATTAGTAGGATTGAAAGCCTGTCCCTGGGCAATCGGCAGCCCATGAAAGGAATACAGCCAGAACTGATTAGAGTCCCAAGACGACATCCCAGACAAAGTAGACTGTTGTGCTTTCTTGTCCACTGTGCCCATTCTAAGCAGAAACAATCTGTGGAAGAGGGGGAGTAGTATATGTAGGGTCTGCGATTGGGGTGAATGGTAAAACTATGACAATATGTCTGGAAACACTTATTTGATCAAAAAAGATGGAACATTAAGCCCCTCCAGCTGGATGGTGGAGCCTTGGGCCTGTGGGCTTGGGATACAACTGCTTGCAAATTGGTTTTATATTTTGTTTGGTTTTTAAAAAAAAAATGAAAAGGAGCTAGATACTGAATTTGATACTAACTGGGAATATAAAATGCATGTTGTGTTTTATTTATAGTAGTATTGGGTTGGTCTTTATATTTTTTCCTGAAATATCACAGACATCACAGTGTAAACACTGTTCTTTTACTTGTAGGACATTAAAGGAATTAAGCTTAAATTTACTTACCAAATAATAGAAGTCATAGTCCAGTCATAAGTCGTTAAGAGAGCAAAGTGTTTATTGGGCAAAATTTATTAAGACAGGTTCTCAACTCTGCCACAACTTAATCATCCACCAAGTATAGGTATATTTTAAGGCTTAAGTGAATTGTTGAAGATTAGATTAAATTTAGGTGTAGTTTTGGTGGAAATGGTAATACAAATTGAACTAATTGCAGGAATATAAAAAATTGTTTTGTTAAATGGTTTTATTTATAATTTGTATTGCGGGTAAGGTATACAAATGGCCTATAAATATTTTCTGAATTAACACAAAATCAACCATTATAACACTTTTCTATTAACTGTAGGACAAGTTTAAAAGGAGCTAAGCTTAAATTTCCTTCCCAAAATAAGCGCATACAGTCAATGAGACCACAGTTTGGGTAAAATGTAAATGAAGGCTTATGCCTTGGCTCTTATGGTATTTGCAATACAATTAGCATCTTGTATAGTGTTCAATTTAATCATATATTAATCTAAATAAAAAAAAAAGAAGAAGAAGAAAAAGAGGGAGGTGGGAGGTGGGGTATTCTTTCTCTGGGATACAATGGAAAACCTTCTGTGTTTCAATCCATTGGAAAAATTTTCATTTTTTCTGATCTTGAAAATACAAGGGAGGAGAATTTTAATGTTCCCACAAGTAAAAATCACCAATCTAAAAATGCCTAAAAACATACAAACGTATGGCGTGCACGGATGACTGGGGAATGCCAGCGAGAGAAGATTGAACCCATCTGAGACATTAAGGAATGAGGAAACCTCAGACTGCCTGAAGATCACGGACACACTGAGAGCTCTCTATGAATAATAATTGGGGGTTGAACTGTTAATAATGGTACCCAATGCTGAAGAAACTTCACTACCTCCACCCTCCCCCCCCTTTTTTTTTTTTAGGAAAAAAGAATAACAGGAATGGTAATGAAACCACTCCCAAACTGTAAAACTAGAGCCAATATGTTACAGTGGTAATTTCCTATAACAAAGGCATTACAACGTGATAACTGATTGACTAGCGCATATGAGGAACTGTAAAGGATATTTCCTCTAACTAAGAGCCAAATTCAATATGTAAGTGTTTATAAGTTGTGTAATTAAGCAAAATATGTATTACTACAGGAAAGCTCTGACAATCACAATGAATTATGCTGCCTAAGGAGATGTGTTGGCTAGGGGGATTCAAAACCGCCCCCCCAAATTTATAAAGGCATTTTGCCTATAAGTGGGATAAATGCAAAGAAGGAAAGGCAGTAAGTCCATGTTGTCGAAGCTGAGAAAATGTATGGCGAACTTGCTACGTGACAAGAATGGCCTGGGGTTAAGGGACAACACTAGGTGAATTATTGACAGACATGTGCGGGACGGGATAAGCGTGTAATCCGGAACTTAGGAGATCGCACTACAGCTAGATACAGCAATGAATATTGGTCTCCCGAGACAAACAAACTCCTCCGAAAATACAGCTACACCTATCATTGCCTGGAGATAGTGCAACATGTGGCAGCAAGTGTCGTATATTATATCCCAAAACTATTTTGGCTATTACTCTCATCCTTGGAGGAATAACCTCACAGCGGATACCACAAAGCTTATGTCCTTAGTGGTTAGGCAATGTTATAAACCACAATGAGAACTTATCAATCCACTTATAGAGAAACCAACAGTTTGCGGATTAGCATACAATCCAAGCATCTGTTCTATAGCTCACACTTCAGCTTGACACTAATAAGTGGTACTGCTTAAATGCGCTCTACATCCAATAGCGTTGAGCTTGTTAGTATAACTGAAAAGGGTGATCACGGCGAAAGCTGGCAATCCATGAAGGGAAAAAACCTGAACAGACTGGAGTCAAAATGACAACTCCAAAGAAATTAGACTGTTTTCTTTTCACCCACTTGTGCCCCTTTCCCAAAGCCCAGGGAACAAACTGCGGAAGAGGAGGTGTGGTAGATTGTAAGGGCTGTGGAGAGATAGGGGTGAATCATGAGACTACAGGAATATAGTCTGGACACCTGATTGATCAACATGCCTGTGCATACAAGCTTCTCCAACTGGACTATGGGAACCTTGGGTTGTTCAAAATTTGGACATAGATACTTGCAAAAGGCACCAATTACTTAATTGTATGACATACTGAGTAACATCAATGTTATGTGCAAACGACTGTTTCATTGTATTGTAGAATCCCTTAAAAATAAAAATTAAAAAAACAAAACAACAAAAAAAAAACAATAAACCTTTGCAGAGAAAAAGCTTTAAAACGACTGAGAAAAAGATGCAAGACATGTATGGCAAAATGGATGAACTGGGGTTGGGTAGGGGGCATGGAAAGGGGAGTGTGTCTAAATCGAACTGAGAAATGATGTATGAAACAAAATATCTATAAAATATTTTTGTTTGATTTTTTATTATTACCATTATTAAAATTTTTCCATAGGTCACACATCATTTCTCTATCAAATATAGAGTTGCTGCCCCTTCCATTGACCCCTATCCTACCCAAGTCCCTGCACTCCACCATACATGTCCTGCATCTCTCTCCAAGTCTCTCCAGAGTTTATTTTTCAGTTCTTTTGTGATTGTTCTCTCTAACTTGTATTGCTACATTATATCTATCTATCTATCTATCTATCTATCTATCTATCTATCTATCTATCTATCTATCTACATATATATATATATACACACATACATGCATACATACATACACATATCACTTGAATTGGAGGATTCTTTTTTCCTTCCTTAAAAGATGTCATGTTTTCCTTAAGGAAGTGCTCGAAGGTTCCTCCTTGGCTACCCCAATCATCAATCCTGAACTTTTGCTCCACATTGGGGTCTTTCCCTCCCATGGTCCCCCAAAATGAAGTCCAGTAAGCACGTGCCCTCTCTTGATCCCCCTGCACTGGCCTCCATGATACAGCCCAGGTAGTCCAACAATGGCAGTCTACACTCTGACGAGGCTAACATCCCCTTAGCTGTTTAGTCCATTAGCTGGGTATTTCAGTAGACCCCATCTGGTATTAAAGGTTTGGAGGATTCTTGGAGAGACATGAGTCCTCGGTCCATATTAGGAGGTTAAAAAGCTGTGTCTCATGCCTTTGAGGAGTGCCAAAAGCGGTGGCATCCACAGAGTAGATGCACTTGCCAGTAAAAATTGGAGATAGGCCAAACAACAGTACTCTCTCTTTATTCTTTTTGTCTTTTTTACTAAGATCTCAAGTTCTATGTCTTCAGTACAGTTTCTCTGTTCTTACTGATTATTTGTATCTGGTTATACTTTCCTTTTGGATGCTTAAGGCCACACAGCCCATATTTAACAAGGTTTTTGTTTTCTCAATGTCAGTTGAAGATCTGGACCTCAGGGGTCTCTCAGGGTTTTTTTGGGGGGCAGTGAGAAGGATGGGAGCCCCTTGCTCCTTTCAGCTTTTCATTCACCAGTTCCATCCACTTGAGGACAAAAGCAGGTATCGCTAGACCAGGCTTCCTTTTCTGAAGCATGAGCAGATTTTCCTCTCTTCAGACTGGACACTGGCTGAAGCATCAGGGGCTCTCCAAGACCTCCCTGAACAGGAAGAATGGTGACCCACATCTATAGAACATTTCAAGAGGTGCCCCCATGCATAATCCCCTAAGACTTGGTTGACCTCTGAGGGCACGGAACAAAGTTATCCCTTAGGTCCTTTGGCTGAATTGGTATGGGCATTAGGTATGGTCGTTAAGCACCCAGAAAGGCTAAGTTGCACCAGCCTATTACACCTATATTAAGATTGTATTCTTTGGAAACAAACTGTATGTAATTTCCATAGCATATTTCTTGATTTGCATCTTTCCATTTTAATCATCTATTACTCTAAAAGATACACATATACCTTCCATCATGTACCAAAAACCTAAGGTCTGAAAATAAATGTTAGATCAGCTCTAGAACCAGTTTAGGGATCCAGATTGCAAGAATGTAGTTGTCTTTAGATCATCAGGAATATAACATTAATGTTGCTCAGTTTGTGTTAAAACTAGGTACTTGGTACTAGCATCCATAGATATGGGATACCATTCCTCTTTTGTTTTTCTGGAATTGTGTTACTTCACTTAGCATAAAATCTTCTAGTTCCATCCATAATGGAAACACTCAATAAAATATTTTATAAAAAATGAAATTTAAAATATAAAGTTTGAATATGTAATTCTGAAAAAAATAAACTCTTCCTTGTATAAGTTCCCCGTGGTCATGGTGCTTTATCACAGCAACAAAAAAGTACCTAATACAGAGTTTAATTGGAAGTTAGTGGGACTTTTAAGAGGTGGGGTCTATTGAAAGAATCTTAGGTATTTGGGGCATTTCACTGATGGGGATTTTGGGATCCTAGTATTCTTCTTGATTTGCCATTGTCATCTGGTATGCCACTTAACAGCAGTGGATCCACCATAAATAGGTGCCAGAATTAACCCTTTCTCTCCACAAACTGATTATTCTGGGTATATAATAACAGAAGGATGACTGATATATTCTAAAAACTAAGTTTGCCCTCTTCATGGTATATATAGCAGTGGATGAAACTCTAAAGGAGTGAAAAGAACTTATGCAGTCGTCCATTTTCCCACACTTTCCTCCTTTAAGGGGCTGGAGGAGATCTGACAGACCATCTGTTTTGATATTGCCATTGTAAAATTAGAACTGTGACCAGAAAATGACCATATATGAAAAGGTAAGCATTATTAGGTTCAAACATTAGTTATCTTTGATTTCTAGTTATACATAAAAGCCAAGCTTCTTCTAAAATAAAAACCTAATCTAGTTATTTTTATATGTAGTATTTGTTTCCTGTTAAATTTGAATATAATATAAATCATTAAAGAGCAAAATAAGCCAAACCCTTCTCTGATTTGTCTTTAAGCCTGTAATATGCTTATTTTATTACTGTGTGTTTCATAAGAAAGGAAACCACCACAGTTTTTTAGCAATTATTCTTTAGAGATTTAAGAAAATTATGATTGAAGCAAAGAACAGAGGTGCCCCCTCTCTCTGTTAAGACTTAAACATTAACATAAAATAAGAAAGAATACCCAATAATACCATCAACTTTGTATCTAAGCCTAAAAGACCTTGCCTTTGAAACAGTTTATGAGGCTTGCTAGAATGACATATCTTTGAATGTGAACAGAAACATTCATTTCATAGTATTTGTTGGCTTCCTTAAGACTTGGGAGGTAGAAATTCTAAATTTGACATAATTTCTCAAAATTTCTCTCCTTTTCCCACCTATATCAATCATGACTCTACAGATTACACTAGATTCTCAGTGAAATCATCTTTTTTTGTCTTCTCCTAAAGAAAAGGACAAAAATGCCATGGGACCCCACCTGTCACTACAGTAGTCAAGGTGAATACTCTAGAAATGAACCTCTGATAGTAGCTAGGGTCATCTGTCTGTGTGTTGGAGAAGGGAAACACAGTGTAACACATACTTGCTGATAAGTATGGGTAATCAGGTTGTCTTGGTCAATGATGCAGATGAAAGAGAAAATCTGGGTTCACAGTTGGTCAGCACTGAGCCTTGGAACTGGAACGTTCTGATATTCACAGACAATATGTAATGTGGAAGCCAAGAGACACAGGCTGGACTGCCCTGTCGATTAGGATGAGGCTGAGCAACGTGGAGCAAAACATTGACATGCTGTTAGTAAGAGAGGCACAGAAGATCTCAGGGAGCCAGCCTCCTACTCCCATTACTGAAAACTTGACTCAAACCTTAAGATTCTATTTCAGCAGAAACTGACAGCAAAAACTCCTCCAATTGATGAATGTTGGCCATAGAGTCTTTTGAATACAGATGAAAACATATCTGTGGTATTAAAACAAACTTGATTTTAGTTAGGTTTTTGTGTGCAAAAGAAATAAGTATTAATGAAATATTAATGAACAAAATAAGAATGCCTTAAATAAATGAATCGCGTTCTTTAGACATCAAAGCATAAGCAATATGGAAAATAAACATTAATTATTAGACTGTTTCTAAGATAAACCATTTTCGGCAAAAACATATTTATAATGAGCACATTTGTAGAAAAAAGTCCCCCCAATTATTTAATCGTAATTTTATTTCTTACACTTTTCCTGATTCAGTGATCCTTTGTACCCATAGGGTTCCAGGACCTCCACAGATATCAAATTCTATGGATGCTCCTGTTTCTTATTTAAATGGTGAAATATCTCCATACTATCTACAAACGTCCTCTTGTATTTTGCGAAGAGTAATAAGGAAATAAATTCTGTGTGCATTCATGCAGACATATTTTAAGAAATATTTTCATGCTTTCTTATTTGAATCTAAGGAATTGGAGCCTGGCCGTACAGGAGACAATCTTAATGTTCTCGTTCTAAGCCGTTTTATTTTGCTATGCTCTATTTTCAAATTCCTATTTGTTTTTCAAAATATAAGTGAAATCATCTCTTTTTCTATGTGTTTCCTGAGTGTTCTTGTTTGAGTTGCTTTCCTGTTTCAGAATAATTGAACTTTTACAGTACTAACTACATTCTCCATGTGGCACAGTCATTGTTGTGCTTGTTTATGAAGTCACCAACACCATAAGTCTTTAAGTTCACTTGTTAGTAGGAGAAATGTGATAATACATTGAACTGTTCTTCCTTCATCCATTCATAGTTCATTTTCTTGCATGAGACACCCGACATTTTCAGCCATAGGCTCATGTTAGGTTGAGGAGGAACTAGAAACACACAAATGCCAATACCCATGTCAGAAACTATATTAGAGATATTTAAAGTTGTAAAAGAGTCTCTCTTTAGAGCAAAGGGTATGCGAATAAAAATCAAAGGAAATAAAACAGGCAGGTAGAAAGAAGCAGGTGCAAAGGGAACAGAGAATCAACTGATTCTGGAGAAAATTGGGACCAGAAAGACTAGAAAGAACTGGGAAATGAAGGAAATGAGAGAGAAGCCAGTAGCCCTGTGGACCCTAAGGTATCTCAGGTAGAAGACCAGTCAGCATCAAAGACTACCCTACTATGTGAGAAGATATATGTCTAGCACTGTCACCCCCAAATCATCCATCTGTGTCAGTTTTCTCGGGTTGAATAACAAAATAATGTGAATTATCTTAAGCAAGAGAAATCTATTTTCTGAGTTTTGAAAGCTGGAAGTCCAAGATCCATGCTTTGTCCAGTTGGTTTCCAGCCAGGGCTCTTTCTGGCTTCCCACTATGTCCTCACCCGGCCTTTCCTCAATGCAGGCACACTGAGTAAGACAGACCAAGTTCTGCTGCCTTTTCTTCTAGGGACATTTATTCTATTAGACCAGATCCCACAATGAACTGAGTTCTGTTTCCCAAAAAGTTTTTTGCTTTAAATGAAACTAGTTTCAGAGATAGGGATTTTAATAAAGTGAATAATGAAGTCTTAAGTGTGGGACCTTAATCCAGAGGGTCTGACTTCATGTAAGAAGAAACACAAGCGTTCTCTCTGCCTATCACATGGGGATACAATGAAATGATGGCCATTTTCATGCTGGAAAGAGAACTCTCACTAGAACTTAAACCACTCAGTCCTTTGATATTTTGCTTTCCAGTTTCTTGAAATGAATTTCTGTTACTGAAATAGCTTAGTACCAGCCCAAGCAAAGCAATACACAACTTAATCTTTATGACCTCGTTTAACCCTAATTTATCCTGAAAATCCCTATCTCCAACTATAATCACAATGGAGGTTGGGGATTGCCCAAATGAACTGGGGGAGGGAAATTGCATTCAGTGCATAGCCGTATACAAGACTCAGGTTCCACACATTGCCTACACTGAAGAGTTCCCTTAGGATCTCATGTTAGAGCCTTCTGGAGGGGACTCACTGTTTACAGATGCTGGCTGGGATTGCACATGAAGAATGCTGCCTACTTCTGCCTGTGCTTCAGGCTACCCTACTTTTATTAGCTATTTTTCTCTTCTCTGTGACCTAAATCCTTGAGAACAACTTAAAGCGGGAGTTACTTGTTTTGGTTCCTGATTTCTGAGGCGTCAGGTCCATAGTTGCTTGGCTCTTTATACTTGGGAGACCATAATGAGTGTGTGTCAGGGGCTGTTCATCACTTCTTAGTGGATAGGAGAGAGACAGAAAATGCCACTACTCAGATGGCTTTCTCTTTTTTCTGCTTTTATTCCATTTAACTCTATAGAATGATGCATCCATATTCACAGTGCATATTCTGTCTGTTAATTCTCTTGGGACATGCCTTCACAGACACACCTAACCCATCTGCTAAGTGGTGTTAGATCTAAGCAAGTAGATCATCATGATCAGCTATCACTTTAATCATCCTATGTTGATAACTCCAACCTCTCTGGCAAAGGACACTGGGAAATTCCCATCACATAGACGGAGATGTCATAGCACCCAGGTGGGTGGTGGTACTATAAAGGAGTAGCCTCATTGATGTGTGTGCTATTTAATTGTACTGAATTAAATTCCCTGGCTCACTGAAAAAGTATAAAACCCATTCCCAATTTCTTTCTCTTAAATTTGTACCTCCCATGTTGACACTCTAGAAAAGTCCATATTGTTGAATTGTCCAAGTTCCATTTTGGCATGGAGATTTTTTAATCTAAATTAAAATCTAGAGAACAAGATCCATATTAAAGACTTTTTTCCTTTTATGTTCTCAAAGTGTAAATTGTTAGAGAAAGATTGCCCTGACCATGCAGCTAGTCTGAGAAGAGATTATTTCAATACTATTACCACTTCAAGCCAATACATAATGCCCAGTGATAATGGAGTATTTGAATAAATCAGGAGTCATTGAAGCTGAAGGTTATCTCAATGTTCATTTAGCAGTATATTTCCATTTCTATCTCCTCTTAAGCTCATTACTCTGCTTTGTTTCTATAGTGAGAAATGTACAAACACTGACATAGATGAAATCAGATTTTGAAAAATTATTCTGAAAAACCCCAACTTTATGATCCATCCACTGGGGTTTGATAATTAATTATAGGCATATTTATCTCTATCTTTGGAAGCACCACATATAATTCAAATGTAGAGGAATTTTAATGAGAATGTCATTTGGTAATGCAGCATTGCTCTTCTCTTGTTTGAAAAGATCTTTAAAAATTCACAAGAATAGAACAACCAGGAAATGTGGGACACTATGAAAAGATAAAACCTCTGCATAGAGAAGAATCTCAAGGTTTTTAAAATTTTATTTATTATTTTATGTCTATGAATGTACTGTCTGCATATAAGTAGGTGCACCTGTGTCGTGCAATGCTGCAGATGTCAGAAGAGGGCGTCGGATTCCCCTGGAACTGGAGTTAAAGACAGTTCTTAGCCACCATGTGGGTGCTGGGAATCAAACCCGGGTCCTCTACAAGAGCAGTCAATGCTCTTAACCGCTGAGCCATCTCTCCAGTCCCAAGATCTCTCAAGTTTTAATTTTCCTGTGTGCACTGATAGCAGTTTGATTGTTTGGTGGATGGTTTCATGCTGCAGATTTTAGTGTTGGACAGTGAGGACGACTGACAAGGGACATCTATACCCATGCCATTAGCTGCTTGTGTCCATAACAGGTGAGGAGAGTGCAAAGTCTCTTGCTTTGTTTTGATGACTCTGTAAATAAAGCAATTGCTCTGTTCTCAGAGCAGCTGTTTTGTGTAGTGAAGGGCGACACTGCTTCTCCTTCCACTCTCCTGCAGGTTCATTTGAAGGGGACAGAAGGTGGGCAGGAAGAGAGGAGCTGGAGACAGCGGGGGTGGGAAGGCGGTGGGAGAGCAGAAGAACGCAGATTAGACGGAAGGGCGTGCTGTCGTACTCATCTGTACACTTGAAAAGGCTGTCGAAAGAGCTCGAGAAATATTTGCAGATTCTCAGATGCATGGGGGAATATTAGGGCAGATTTAAGGAGAGAATGTTATTGATATAAGGCTGGCAAGATGTAATAGGTGATAAATATAATTCAGAGGCATTAACAAGGTCACGTCTTCTCACTTTTCTAATATAAAGCAATTGCTACTAGAGAGTATAGCCGTATACGAAGTCTGTTGGCATAAAGTGTTTAGAGAACTGGAGAGACAGATCAGCAGTTAAGAGTATTTCTTGCTCTTCTGGGGGATCCAAGTTTGTTCCCAGCACTGACAATGGGCAGTTCACAATCATCTGTAACTCCAGCTCCAGGGAGATCTTACGTTTCTGGCCTCCATTGGCACCTATAATCACATGCATACACACACACACACACACACACACACATACACACACACACACACACACACACACACGAATAAGCAATTTGAAAACAAGACTTTATGAAAGGGAAGTGCATCTTATCATAGAATGGAAGGGTATGTAATCTTTATTTTCCGTCTTAGTCCATTGTACACTAATGAAAAGTGAAGTTTATAAGTCTGGTAAAACAGTCTTGAAAACATTCTATAATAAAGAAAAGGCTGAATTGGGACAGACAATATATTCCTATTTTTTATGAAAGATTTTATTTCAATGAAAACAAGGCATTGCAGGATCTTATTGTTAACATGTTGACTATATGATTTTGTAGGAGCTAAAATTTTGAAACTACATAAAAAAGATCCTGCATAGTTACAGCTGATTTTGTTCATTCTTAAAGAAATGCTATGTCAATAGATGTAATGAAATAATAACTCAATAATGATAAACAGGACTTCTTAGAAACACATCATTAAATGTGGCAAAGGAAAACATTATTTGTCTATAACTCTGGAATAGAAAATCAAACTTAATTATATTACATGGTAAATTGTTATGAAGTTACTGGTTGTTCTCTCCAGGGTCCGGCAATATGACTTTTATTCTGATCCCTACCCATCAATTCATTGTTAAGCAACAGTTTAAGAAAATTAACAGTTACAGTGTTAGTTAACTTAATATTCTTTATGGCTGAAGTTTAATTTGCTGTTTTCAATTACTAAAAATTTAGGAAACTTTATTAGAAATGTTTAAAAATATATTTTTAATTTTTAAAAATTCTTTGTGTATGAATGTATTGCCTGCATATAAGTAAGTTCACCTATGTCATACAATGTTCATGGAGGTCAAATGAAGGTGTCAGATCCTCTGGAACTGGAGTTATGGATGGTTAGTAGCCACCATGTGGGTGCTGGGAATCAAACCTGGTTTCTCTGGAAGATCAGCCAGTACTCTTTTTTTTTTTTTTTAATTTATTTTTGTATGTGTATGAATGTACTGTCTGCATGTAGGTTTGTGCACCTGTGTCGTGCAATGCCGCGGAGGTCAGAAGAGGGTCTCGGATTCCCCTGGAACTGGAGTTCTCCTGGAATTGGAGTTACAGATGGTTCTTAGCCGCCATGTGGGTACTGGGGATTGAACCCCGGTCCTCTGCAAGAGCAGTTGGTGCTTAACCGCTAAGCTATCTCTCCAGCCCCCAGCCAGTACTCTTAACTGCTGAACCAGCTCTCCAATCCCTCATTAGAAATATATTAAGAAGATATGGGCACACTGATGTTAAGATGAGCACTAGTTTTTCTGTAATTCTTTGTATATGGTATAAAGTATGTGTTTTGGGAACTCTAATTGTAAAAGTAATATTTTTAACATTACACCATTCATTTATTCATTTTATAAATTCTTCCTCTTAGACTCTATTAATTTCTGTGTCTTGTTCTAGAGAACAAGTTGTTTCCTTCAGGGAGCATCTGACTTTTTTACTACTTTAGCCTCTGAAAATAACAGGAATCACATAAATCTAGTTGAATGAAGAAATTAAACTGCAAGAGAAATCTAAATCCAACAGTGATAAGAACAGAATAATAGATTAAATGCTTATAAAAGAAAACTTTTCATATTATAGTTGGTCCACTGAACTGAATAACACATTAAAAGTTAAAGTTCTGGATTTTCATGTGACTGAAAGCTCAGCCTTCCTTAAGGAGTCTAGGTGAGACTCTCATATTGGTGTTCTCTGTGCCTCTGATTGACTGCTGGAAGAGATGCCCTGACTCCAGACCACAGCACATTTATTAATAAAGCACTGAGACACATCTTAATGATACTTTTCAGCATGCAACAAGCAACCTGGTTCACTGGAAATGATTGTTTGCCATTCCCTTCTTACCACTAGGAAAGTATTAATGAAGCCCAGATTATGTAGTTTAACTGAAATTTACTGAAGGCAAATTCTCTCTTGAAATTACATTCTTCAATTGTCTTGCTTTCTTTAACTGTTACTGTGATAAAATACTCGGACAAAATTTCCACCATTGTTGGTTTTAGAGGATTTCTGCTAAACTAGTTCATGCCCACAGTATAAGTTCATTGGAGATAGACTCCAGCATATTTTGAACACACACACACTCACACGCACATACACATGCACATTTTGTCACTCTGGTCTTTAAAAAGCTGAATACTGAAACATGGGTTTAAAAGAAAATCAGTCCTGGGGCTGGAGAGATGGCCTAGCGGTTAAGAGCGCCTACCGCTCTTGCAGAGGACTCGGGTTCGATCCCCAGTACCCACATGGCGGCCGAGAGATGTCTGAAACTCCAATTCCAGGAGAACTCCAGTTCCAGGGGAATCCAACACCCTCTTCTGATCTCCGCGGCATTGCACGACACGGGTGCACAAACTTGCATGCAGGCAGTACATTCATACACATACAGAAATAAATAAAATTAAAAAAAAAAAGAAAAAAAAGAAAATCAGTCCTGGGATATCTATTTGTGGCTAGAAGTTATGCTGGACTTCACTCAGGAACATGTTATTATTCAGTCATTTATTCTATAAATATTTGATTTGCTTCATTCCTAATTTGAACTTCTTGGGCACTCAGCTTAACAGGCCAACCTAGCTGACCTCTTGAGCCTTAAAGGAGCAGGAGGGAGTTTTGTCTGACAAGTTCAGTAATGTGTGATTCACGTTAAGGAAAAAAGACAAAGCAGTAGAAAAAAATAATCTAGGCTGGGGTCCTGAAGACCTACATAAAGCAAAGCCTCTTAATCTGAGTTATTCAGTCTGATGAGGGAAAAGCAGAAAGAGATCCCTGTGATCCTCAGCTCTCCAACATCTGACTATCCCTCACAGAACCCCCATCTAAATTTTCCATTTCCATGTGAAGAATCATATGGAATCAGCCTGAGTCATGTATCCATCCTTAGTGAGCAAGCTAACTCTCATCCCAGTCATCTGAGTCACCTGGCCCATCAAACTCCCTGCACATCAGGGGCTAACCAAGGTGAGCCACACTGTTTTAGTTGAGAAATGCTTAGGGGAAGCAATGTCTGTGCCACACACAAACTTCAGTCATTCTGCATCTAATTCCAAACATGCTCTTATCTGGACTAGAGATATAGTTCCTCAGGAGCCTGAAGGCCATACAGGTCCCTAAGCATACACTAAAGTTCCCTAGGACTTGGCATTTAGGTGAACATATGTTGAGTATTTGTTATGGTAGAAGGACAGAAAGAAACATCAACAAAGTGCAAATGCTTGGGGTGAAATCTGGGGAAGCCAGTGCAAGCTCCTATGTAGGACCTGTCCAGTAGACTTTCCCAAGCAATGCCAATTGCCTGGAAATGAGACAGAAAACACGTGTGACTTGCTGCTAACCACAGGGACCTGTGGAAGAGGGAGCCCACATTCATTTGGGTGTTGGTATTAAAGACCTTTTTTCCCCACTCAATTCCACGCTTTTAACAGGAAGCAGGTACACAGCATGAACAATGATTGTCACTACCTTCACTGATGACTGTAGAGTGGTCTGCTTCTTTGATAGTCCCCAAGATATTCCCATTAATTATGATAACTTTTTATCACATGTGGGAGTCCCCTGTCCTTCAGGTCACTTTATAGGTCAGACCACAGGGATGTTATTTTCTTGTGAGTAGGCTTGGTCTGCTCCTTTCCTTATCTTTGTTTGTTCCTATTCTCTATTCCTCAAGCCTCCATCTAATTCAGGTTCTCAGCTCTAGCCCAACAGGATTCTTAGAAGCCCTAAAAGTCTGTGGACTATGGCACTGGTGCCATGATAGAAGGGTAGCTATATGTTCTCTCTAACATTCTCTAATGTGGCACAATCTAAAACCCAAACCAGCCTTATATCTACCGATCCTGTGTCTCTCATACTAGGACTCTAGTTACCAATTTTTAGCAAAGCCCTAGCTTCTGTATTCTATATGGTAAAATCTCCCTTATTAGTGGGGTGGAGAGAGTGAGGCAAAACTTCCCTTGTGCATCCTAAGCAGCTCATCATCTCCTATGCTTACACTGTGTTAGCTACCTTTCCTGACACTATGATAAAACACCATGACCAAGGGAACTTATTATAGGAAGAAGAGTTTATTTGAACTTATGATCCCAGATTCTGTCGGGATTAGAGTCTGTCATGGTAGGAAGGCATGGCGAGGTGGCCAGAGCAGGAGTGGAAAGCCAAATGCTCACATCTTCAAACAGGCACAGGAAGCAGAGACAACTGGGATTCTGGGAAGGCCCAAGAACTCTCTAAGCCACCTCTAGTGAGGCACTTCCTCCCAGTACAGCCACACCTTCTAAGACCTCCCAACAACACTACCAACTGGGGACAAATTGTCCAAATACTTGTAGCCTATGAGGATCACCACACTATCCTTGGTGTCTGGGTATCACTCCTGCTCAGGCCTGAAGTTTGTCCTTTTAGGATTATAGAAGTCGGGGATTACTTCCACACAGGGAGGCCAGATTCCATCCTGGATCATATCCAGTTTCATCTGGTCATTTTGCCCTGATGACAAGCTTTGTCTTGAGTTGCTTTGATTTGGGATCACATTTGAAGCAATAATGATTACATTTGAATTGTACAAGAGCAAGAATCTTCCTGAAATTGTGTTGAATTACTTTAATAAGAAACCTAAAGGGAATCCTTTTGGTACATCTTCAAGCAAAATGAAATCATTAACTGCTTCTGCTGTTTTTCTTTAACTCACCAGGAGACTTAATGTCACTGTGCCTGAAAAAATTAGCTGGCCATACTTGAATAATCATTTTTAAATTATCTTTCAAGAAACTATGAAGAATAAGATTCCACTTTGCCTAGAATTATGCTTAATCATATTCTCTATGATGAATAATACTTCTGGCTCATGAAAGAAATGGAAGACGGGGGTTAGGAGACATCTCCTTTTACTCCACGTACTATTTGAGTAATGGAATACTGTGATTGGCATACATCTTTGAATATTGCTTATTCATTAATATGAAATATCTTAAGAATCATATGGAATAAAGAGCTGCGTGTATGTGTGTGTTTTGTTTGTGTGTGTGTTTTATTGAAAGTTTTCATTATCTTACGTAAAGCAACTATCCCCACCACTTAAAAATCCTAACAAGGACTTATTTACTTGCAATGGAATTGAAAAAAATTCCATTTTCTCATTTAACAAACCAAATGTTTATGTGTGTGTGCATCCCCACCTATGTGTTGGAATCCCGTGTGATTGTGTTAGAACAGAGTCTTTCAGAGATGGTTGGGTGCTGAAAGGGGCACTCTCATGATGGATTTGCACCTTTGTAGGAAGACTGCAAACCATGAACCAAGGAATGGGCTGTCAATAGACATCAAACCTGCTAGTGCTCTGACCTTGGATTTCCCAGTCTCCAGATGGGAAGCAATAAATATATGTGGTTTAAATCAGTCTATGGTTCTTTGTAATGTAAGATTGAATAAACTAATAAACCAAATGAAGTGGT
The DNA here is from genome assembly GCA_009823505.1 of Rhizomys pruinosus. NCBI lineage: Eukaryota > Metazoa > Chordata > Mammalia > Rodentia > Spalacidae > Rhizomys > Rhizomys pruinosus. Next base: position 2,079,962 of record VZQC01014917.1, on the reverse strand, counting down.
TATAAAGATTAAAGGGTTTTCACTAATGAAGCTCCCTCATGCAACAGAGGGCCAGGAACACAAAAGGCCACAAATAACCAAAGTGTAGAGAATAACAGTCTGCAGAGTGTGGGTCTTTGGACAGGATTCCTATATTAAACTCCACCCATCCAGGGCTCAGAGACCATTGCAGAAAAGAGAGGGGAAAAATTTTAAGACCCAGGGAGGAGGTGGACGATCATATGGAAATACAGGCTCCTGGGACCTTGCTCACATGAACCTACAGCAGTGTGTCAGCATGCACAGAACACATGCAAACTCAAGCAGACAAAACCCCAGCACAGAACTGTAGAAATGGACAGCAGGCTTCAATCTTATTTGAGGAACTATTGGCAACTGATTATTGCTGAGTGAAGAATAGATCTTTTTATTTTTTTAATTTTTTTTTAATTTTATTTATTCTGTATGTGTATGAATGTACTGTCTGCATGTAGGTCTGTGCACCCGTGTTGTGCAATGCCGCGGAGGTCAGAAGAGGGTGTTGGATTCCCCTGGAACTGGAGTTCTCCTGGAATTGGAGTTTCAGATGGTTCTTGGCCACCATGTGGGTGCTGGGGATCAAACCCGGGTCCTCTGCAAGAGCAGTCGGCGCTCCCAACCGCTAGGCCATCTCTCCAGCCCCCAGAATAGATCTTCTTAAGTGGGGGAGGCACTCTAAATAGGCTGACTAGACCTCAGTGGATGAAATTACACTGAGGGATGTCTAGGAACACTAACTTGACATGATAGGACTTAACACAATGACAGAATGTATGAATTACACTGGCGGGGGTATAGGAAGGTGCCGGTGGGGTTATAAAGATGATCAAGATTTCTGAATTAAATACACAAAAATTTGATAAAAATGTATAGATTAAAGGTACCTTCTAAAATTTCAATAAATGTTTGCTGTTTTTGCTGAATTTATACTATGTGAAGAATCCTTTATTTCTTATGTAAAGGACCACATTATTTTATTTAAGCTTTATAAAACTATTCACAGGGGTTAATATTTTCTTCATTTTTCACTCTCTTGCAAAATCATTTGTATTCTAACACTTATTAGAATACTATTCACAGGATACAAGATATCATCACATGTGCCTACTGTGGATGATGATTGGAAAAAGAAAATGCACACACATATGCACACATACACTATAATATTGTTTAGTCATAAAGGAACAAAATTCCATTCTATCTTTTGAGGTAATACAGAATCAGGATATTTTTAAATTTTTAAATTTTTTAAATTTATTGTTTTATATATATATATATATATATATATATATATATTGCACAAGATTATGTTACAAAAAAGATTGTTACAAATCAAATCTAGACCCGTGTCCCCCTCCCTACACCCCCACCAAACCAGAGCTCATGCATTCTATCTAACATGTTTTTCATCTTTTTTTTCAGTCTTTCTCAAAATTCTCAATGTAGAAGTTGACTGTTTCAAGCAGAAGTTCACCATTTCAGTCAGTTCTTTGACACAGTCTTTTCTGCTGTTGTCAGCCACTGGTCATTCCATTCCCATCTTGGAGTAGAGATTCCTTGGTCTGGTGGCCATGACAACTAATTAAATAAACAATAGAGTGGTATGTAGTTCTATGGGTCTATGGTAGGGTAATGGAACTGTTAACACTCCTTAGTAAGTGGTGAGGGTCCAGCTTCAAGTGACCTTGGAAGATGTTAAAGTTTAGTAAATGGTTCAAATTCCAAGACTTCCAAGAATACAGTTGAGCCTCTAAGAAATAATTTGCATCATAAATGAGTAAGTACTTTATTATTAAAGGAAGAAAAGAGCTGTTATCTCATGGAAGATGCATTGTTTCTAGGATATTTAATACTTTGTCTTGCCATAGACTGAAAAAATGGAATTGGCTGACCAGAATTTTAATTAGGTACATTTCCATTGTCTTATACTCAGCTCTTCTTTAAATCTTAAAAAATTTCCTTTTAGTTATATGAAAAGTACAGGTGTAAAAGTCAGTGCTTATCAAGTGAATGGCATGGCTACTTTATCCTTAAAAGTGGTTTTGATTTGAGCAAATGCTTAATGGTCTGCTCCTTTAGTTGTGGGGAGATTAGTCTGTTTAATCTCACAGGGTCTCTGAATGTGAGAATTGATCATTTATGTGGAGGTTATATTCTACATTCCAACCACTCAAGATTCAAAAATGATCTTTGCAAAAGAGGCATCTCTGAGTGATTTTGACTGGTTTGTGTTATTACTCATACAAATGGACTACATGATGAGATTTCCATATATGCATGCAGTGCATTTTGACCACACTCACCTCCTATTACTCTCTCTCATCTCTTCTACTTCTCCTGTCCTCTTCATTGTGCTAATTCATCTCCCTTTACTTTCCTGTGCTAACCTCATACCACAAATTCCACACATCAGAGGAAACATGGAACATTTGTCTAAGTCTGGCTTATTTTGCTTAACAAGATGAATTTTAGTCTTTTGTGAGTTGCTGAATAAAATTCCTGCATGGCAACTGGTCAAAATACAGAGATTATATAACCATGAGACACCTAGCCCTAAATGATACATCTGCCATTCATCACCTACATCTAAAGCTTAGGGATCATTTCAGAAAGTGTAAGAAGACTGTATGAACCAGAAGGACAGTGCGTCTGCTGCCAGTTAATGCGTTCGATGACAGGAGAGGCGCACCAAGGGAATCTCCACAGCGTGGAAGCCTAAAAAGTTCCGCATAACGGCCAAACCAGCTGGCATGCAAAGGTGCATGGGGGAAATGTCACAGACCCCACGTATAAATGAAGAACTACAGGCAATAATGGATGCTAAGAGACGAGCTCCCCTATGGGTTTTCTGATCCCAAGTGGGCAGGCCTAAATACAGATACAGAAGAACACCACTAAATGCATTCAGTGCATTGCATATAGTCAAAGAAGGGGACAAGAAGCAAAGTGGAGGGAGTGGAGGTCCATGACTGGCAGTGGAGGGGATGAAAATGAAATTCTCAAAACGTAAAATACAATTGAAAAGTTTCTGAGGCACACAATGTGTGTGTGTGTGTGTGTGTGTGTGTGTGTGTGTGTGTGTTTACCCATTCACCCACTAATGGGCATGTAGGCTTGTTCTATAATTGTCTATTATGAACAATGGACAGCAATCCCTGGATTTCTACATGAGTTTAAACCCAGTTTGGGGGAAGAGGCTAGTCTTTTGTGCTTTAGTCTAACTGTACTTCTACTTTGGAAATGGTGATCTTATCCTTGATTATCTCCACAGCAAGGTGCAAAAGATGTAGGGGTCAGACAGGCTAGGAGGAAACCCAGCTCTGCCAATCAGGACTGTGATTCTTGCCAGAGATGACCAACACCAACCCTACTCCAGTGTGAACGGTGGGTGTGCAGTATGGGAAAGTGTTACCAGTCCATCCATTTCCAGTGGACTCTGAGCACACACCAGTCCCCTTTCTCCTGCTGCACTCTTTCTCTAGACCGGATTTCAGCACTGTAACTGACTGACTTTACATTAGGAAAGAGAAGTTTAGCTCGTTCTAAGGAGCTTTTCTTCTCACTTGATGTTTCCATTTCCTCTGACACTTGGAAGCTACAACACTCACTGTTCGCTTTCGAAGTCATACATTTTCTATACATGATACACCATTTAAATGTAGATTTACCATTTTCTCATCTGAGTCTTGCTATAGTTCTGGCTGGTAAAGATGAGTGGATGACATTCCTTTATTACAGTCAGGAATACTGAGCTGTGGAGATGAGTGGCAGCTTCAAAGCAGCAGTTCTGGCTATGGGTAGCTGCTTTGATCTTTGGTGAAACAAGGACCCCAGAGCCAGTGCTCATGCTTTGCAAATCCGCTCCAGCTCTAGGGCCTCTGGGTGCTTGCTTCTCTGACCATGGATTCTGCCTAAGTCCATCCTTCCCAGGCCTCCTTTACTAATTAGCACCATCCTCCACCTTCACCTTTCCCATTCTGTTCCACCCCTTCTTTCAGCAAGCTCCTCCAAAGATAAATATCTTTAATTTTTGTTTATTTACTATTATTTTATGTGTTTGTGTGTTCCTCTGCATGTATGTAAATGCAAGTATGTGTGGAATGTCCACAGAGGCCAGAGGAAGTTTTGGATCCCCTGGAAACTCTCTGGCTATGGTGAGGGAGATGTGAATATAGGAGAAAGGTCAGTGATATTTGACACTGTTGGCTTGGAGGGTGATGAGAAGGGCTTGCAACCCAAGAAGACAGGCAGCTTCTACAGCTAGAAAAGACACATTTATTAATGTGCTAGGGCCGTTGTAACAACATTCCACAAATGAGAAGGTGAAATGAAAGGTATTTATTGTTTTGGTTTCAGAGAACAGAAGTTCAAGGCATGGGCAGGGTGAGGCACTGGCAGAAGGCACTGTCAAAGGTAAGCAGATTCTTCCTTTCAGCTCCTTAAAGCAAAATATCTCTGCGACACATTGATCTTAGCCCACTAGGTCCTCCCGGACTCCAGAGCTATGGAACTGTAGGATGATAAACAGACGGTTTTGAGCCATGAACGCTGAGCTTGCATCTTCTGGCAGCAGTAGAATACTAAACATCTTCTGAAGGTGATTTCTAATGGCAAAATAAGTGTGTGAGAATATTCTAAGTGACAAAGTGATAATGCTGACTTATCACCAAATCTTCAAAATATTTGCCTACTGTCAGCATGCTTGTGACAGATCCAAGGTCACTTCTCTTCCTGTCAAACTTAAGAAGGGACAGAATTCACCAGAGAGGAGCCAGTGCTTGCCTCCATTTTCAAAACACTCACATCTCCAGGACATGGGCTTTCTATAGCTAATGAGAATTACCTAGCAAGCTGCCTCTGCTTTCTTTATGCTATTACCACATTAACTTCCTGTGTTCTGGCAGAGCCAAGTACCCAGTGTTAAGTGCATGGAAAATGTGATGAGTATGTGTTCACTGCACTGTACTGGGGCCAAACTAATGTAGGTTATCTTGAAACAAAAGTATTACTTTCAGGGTTGGAGAGATGGCTCAGCGATTAAGAACAATGGCTACTCTTGCTCAGGACCCAGGATTCAGTTCCCAGCACCCACATGGCACCTAACAGCTGTCTGTAACTATAGTTCCCGGGGATGAGGGATGTAGTACCTTTTTCTGACATCTGTGGAGATTGCAGGGCACAGAAGCACTTACATGTAGACAATACACTCATATATATAAAATAAAAATAATAAATAAAATACAAAAAGTATAATTTTCAAAGCAGAAAGTAAATAAGGAATTACATGATGAAACAAGGCTTAAAACTAGTTGCATATCAAAGTCTTAAAAAATTGTAAGCCTGGAGGGCTCAAGTAAAGTGCTTGCTGTATGTAAGTATGACTATCTGCGTTCTGATTCATAGCACTCCCCCAAAAATCCTGGCATTGTGGCGCACATCTGTAACCCCAGTGCTGGGGACTAGGGGACCCAAGACAGGGAGACCCATCCACCTTACTGGCCAGCCAGACTAGTCTGAATGGGAAGCTCTAGGTGCAGCTGAGAGACCTTCTCAAATCATGTTAGAGAACGATAGAGGAAGACATTGGAAATTGACCATGGGCTTCCACATGAGCACGTACAGGTGAGCATGCCTACAACCTCTTGCACACATGTATAACACACTACACACATAACTCATACCACATAAACATTTGTAACCCCCCCACAGTTATAAACTTAGAGTATAGTAAATTGGCCAACACGATATGCCTAGAGCTTCTAGCACACATTCTCTGCTCATCTTCCTGGTATAGTGTGAATGGCTCTGTACACAGTAACCTTTAAGTATCAGATCTGCTGATGGACAGCACCTGACTGGACATCCAATCAGCTCCTGCATCCTGATTGTATTCTCCACCATCTCTCCTTCTCGTCTCTTTTTACAGTGTTTTATTCTTCATTTACATGGCAGTTCTCACTGTTTAGGCCTAAAACCTTGGAGTAGTCTTTGATTGTTCACCTTCTTCCTGTCCCACATCTGATTAACCAAAACCAGTTCTGTCCCTTCTACCTAAGTAGATTCTAAAAACATTTTAGCACATCTCCTGCTATGCCCTCATCCAGGCCACTAGTTCTCTTTGGATTATTTTCAATGCCTTCCAACTTCTTTCTCTTCTGCCTTTTCTACTGTCATAATGGTACAGTAGAAGTCAACCATCCAACCCAGCTCTTGAATGCATCCCACTTACTCCAGCCCCTCAGTTTACATGAAAGGAAAACACAAGTCCTGCTACACCTCAGAGGCCTCAATGGTAGACCCCTAGTCCCTACCTCTGGGGTACTCTCCTGCCCCTGACCATTGTATAGCCCTTCCCTGCTTCTCTCCAGCCTCTAAATATCTTATTCTTCCCCTAGGCCCGGATCTTTCCATCATATTCCTATTGATGCTTCGCAGTCCATTCTTTGTGAGCCCTTCCTTGATCATTACCTCTATATTGCTTTCTTTTTAAATTTAAGTTTTGCAATTTCACACAATATAATTTGATGACATTTAGATCCACCCCCTCCTTCCATAGCCTTTCCCCATCTAATTTACTTTTTTTCAGTTATTTATTTATTTATTTCTTTATTGGATTCACAATATAACAATACAAAACAACAAACAGTTGTTTTCAGATCACATTAACATTGCTCAGTTTGCCATATAATTAGGCAATTGGCACCAGCATCCATAGATGAGGGATACCATTCATCATTTGTTTTTCTGGGACTGTGTTACTTCACTTAGCACAATATCTTCTAGCTTCATCCATTTACCTACAAAGCTCATGATGTCATTTTTCTTTACCACTGCATAGAACTCCATTGTGTAGATGTACCACATTTTTTCTATCCACTCATCAGTTGAGGGGCAACTTAGGTTGGTTCCAGCTCTTTGCTATTGTAAAGAGAGCTGCAATAAACATGGATGTACATGTATCTCTGCAGTAAAATGAGTCCTATGGGTATATACCCAGGAGTGGTATGGCTGGGTCAGGGGGCAAGTTCATTCCAAGTCTTCCCAGGGTTCTCCACACTGCTTTCCATAGTGGCTTTGCCAGTTTACATTCCCACCAGCAGTGGATGAGTGTTCCCCTTCCCCACAACCTCTCCAGCACTTGGTATTTGTTTTCTTGATCCTAGCCAGTCTTATTGGAGTGAGATGGTATCTTAAAGTGGTTTTAATTTGCATTTCCTTATTAGTGAGCCCCCCCCATCTAATTTAATGTATTGTCTTATTTACAAAACCTACAAAGTCTGTATTTGTTTGTGTCCACAAATGTCCTTCAGCATGGGTCCATCCCCTTGCTGGGACTCCCAGAAAGAATCCCAGACCAGGAAGATACTGTCTTTGCCACTCCCAACAGCCATCAATTGCCAAACATTCCTTACATTGGTTGGCATTTCTTACCCACTTCTCCATGTCTCTTCTGGGACTTTCTCTGTCTATCACTTGCATGGCACGTGTGCATGCTGAGAAGTCATATGAGTTACTGAGCAGCTGGCTGGAAGACTCTTTTCTTTTGGCTCTTATGATCTTTCTGTCACCTCTTCCACAAGAGCCTTAGGAGGAAGAGGTTTGAAATAGGCATCCTATTCAGAGATAAACACTCTGTAGATTTATGGAACTTACCTCCAAATCCCTAGATGGGACTATATATCTCGATGTCACTACAGAAACAAGGAAAATGTGTATAAATAGGACAAAGGAGCTCAGGAGAGTGGGATAGTAGGGGACAGTGTTATTTGGAATAGGGGTGGAGAGGTTCGTTAACTGGGAAGGGATTCGGGAGGCTGGTGTGTGGGAGTGAGAAGAGAGAAAAATGATGCTTTGACTGTAGGAAACTGCATTAGTTCAATGTCCTACTGAAAAAACACATACATAATAAACATATGAGTACATGTGTACAACTGAAGGCTATATAGGAAAAAGCACACTGCTGGACAGCAGAAACCTCCCTTTGAGTTGTCGGCTGGGGTAGTCCAAGAGACTCCCCAGATAATACCGACTATTGCTACAGACCTTGATTGCCTTCCACAACTTGAAGGTAAGGCCCTAATCTTGAAGAAGGGGCCCACTTTGGACACAGGACTTGAAGCACATACTCTGGAGCTGACCTGGTAACTTCCTCCATGAAGACCAGTTTTTATGGTATCAAAGGGTACTATACAAGTTTCCAAGGGGAAAAGGAAACAATCGATGCTTCTACCCAGGTGTAAAGTCGAATAAACAATAATGCCTGGGCCAGCAAACTATCACTATTGGTGCAGTAGTGGCATTTTTATCTTGCAGAAAATCAACAGCTGTCTAATTGGTATTAAGGCCTGTTCAATGGGGGGGGGAGACATATGTGTGGTACTGCAAACACAGCCAAATACACATGACTCTCCAGTCATAGATCCTAGAGAAAAACGTACTTTTGCCACATCCATATATCAACGTAATTTCTTACTTTATTCAGCTTTAGTGTGTGTATGCATGCATGTGTGTGTGTGTGTGTGCATGCATGTCTGTGTGGTGTGTATGTGGGGGGTGTGTAGGGGGATTAGACAGTCTCACTGTAGTCATGGCTTGCCTATAACTTACTATGTAGGCCATGCTAGCACTGATCTCACAGAGTTCCTCCTGCCTATGGCTCCTGAGTGCTAGGATTAAAGGTGTGCACCACCATGCCTGGAGTGCTTTCTTTATCCCAAATATGCAACCTTATATTTACAGACAACTGTACCTTTCAACCTTTATCGAAGCTTCTTTTTGCAACATATGTAAATAATTAAAGAGTTTCAGAACTGGTCAAACATAGAGAATGTAAGTTTCAGAACTTCCAAACATAGTGTTTGGAAGTGACACATCTTCACTGCAACCTTTACACATAGGGTGACCACATCTCTCAACTCTCACCAGGGAAGTTTCCTTTTGCAGCAGACGGTGATTAACAGAGAAACCCACAATTGGCCAATGTGCAGAGTACGTTGCTTTCTTTCATTTAATTTATTTGTTCTATTCACCATCTGTTGTGGTTTCACTAGAATGTAACTACAGGAAGACAAAAGTTTCTTTTGATTTGGTCACCATGCCATCTGAATTCTCAAAACAATGTCTGTCACGTGGCATTACAGAAGTATGTGAATGAACAAATTAATGAATGAATGAAGGAGGTTATAGGATATCCAAAGTGCAGAAAATTTTCAGAATCATTCTTCTCTTATGGATACAATATTAGTTGTACAAGATAGGAAACCTATATTTAATTGCTGATCATTTTTAGAGTCATTACCTTCCTGTTACTGAAGTTACAGATGCTTTCAAGGACTTGAGCAATAATTATAGATGAAAGATAGATGAAAGAATATGTGTTACGTCACTTAGCTTGAGATACAGTTCAGATGTCACAAAAGGGTAGGGGTGAGAATTGTACAAGGCAGTCAGTCTTTATGCTCTTGAAAATAGGCTTTAGTGATATTTTTCTCCAGAGAAAACCTTTTATGAAGGTTTTTTTCATAGTGAGTATTGGTTTGTGATTATTTTCCCTAGAGCTGAATCTGGCCGCAGGAGTAGCTGAGAGTTGGTAGCATTCTCTAGGTTCATTCACCCTCTTGTCCATGCATTGCTCAAGGTCTACTTTGATCTAGATGTTATTTTAGACACGACAGTTACTATGAGGAGCAGAATGAGGTCCATATTTGTAAGAGTTTCTGGGATAATTTAGGGGTGCAATTACAATTCATGAGAGGAATGCATAGAAGTTCAAAGAAAGGCAACCTGTCTTAGGACAAGGTTAAGGAAGACTGAGGAAGTGATGTCTCAGTAAATGCTAGATGGGCTGTGGGCTATGAGAGCTGAGCATGGTTCTAGATGAGAATATTGTGGGGCAGAGACCTGAGAGTGTGGTGAAGCTTGCCTGAGACCCAGAATCGGTCCAATGCAGATAAAAGAGCTAATTTGACAATACCACAGAGGAAGGAGTAAGGCTCTAGTGGCTGGCTTTATCTTGTGATCTTTCCTCCTCTGGTCAATAGAGGATGTATTGTCATCTTTGGTGGAACCTCGGAACAAAAGTTGTCATCACAAAAACATGCACGCAACCCAAAAGTTAATTTAAAGATGATGTTAACTGAAATGAAAGGAGAAGCTGTCTGTGGCCATCTTCCCACAAGTTCCTGGGTGCTCTGCTCAGCACACAAAGATCTTTTAGTTGGTTGCTGTTCCATCATGTAAAATAGAACCTCTGGGAGTCAAGGAAAGGGTAAAATTAAATGAGTTACTGCACACAAATTGTCCATGATGTATAAATTTGGAAGCTACCAGTAATGGCAGTAATGATGGTGACAATGATATAGCAGCAAGTGCCAAATGTTGAAGAGCCTGTGAGGGTAAGACCTCACAGACAAAGCCCAAGAGAAGGATCCTTAGCTACTCAGAGATCCTGTAGGTAGAATCCTCATAGAAAGTCCCAATGGAGAGGAGTTATTTGGAGGGCCACGAGAGAGCCCTTATCCATCAAAATGTATAGGTAACAGGTATAGCAGTGCAGTCTCCCAACCTCTAGCAGTCCCAGATTGAGGCAGGAGGGACATGAGTTTGAAGAAAGTTTGGTCTCAAAAAAGATAAAAAGCTGCTTGCAGGGCTGGAGTGTAGCTTAATGGTGAAGCCCCTGTCTCACCTTCAGCTAGCATTGGTTAGGGGATGTTCACATGTACAGGAAAGGAAAGGGCTCTCCCATGAGATATGCAGACTAATTAGACTGGGACTTCCTCTGCTATGGGAACAATAGCTTCCATTCACATCTCTGTTTCTATATGAAAAAAAAAATCATACAGTATTACCTGCACAGTTTCTTGAGATAATCAATTTCCCTGTCAGTATGCCCTAGTGACTCATGGTTCAAACTCTGATAATGACTCACAGCAGACAGACTTTTCCCCCAGGTTATGAACATAGATAAATACTTTTATTTAATAAGAGTCAGCCACAAAGAGAAAAATAGTCTGACCTTTTCTAGCAGAGTCTCCTTTCTCATATATAATAGAAGGTACAAGAGCTGTGTTAATTCACTGTTTTGGAGAAGTGTCAAAACTTTTAGGTAAGTTTTGGGATTACATTTCAAATGCCATATGACCATTAGCAGTGACTCAACAGTGAAAACGGAGGTGCGAGTTTTTAGTCGTGGGGAACTTACAAGCCTATAACAAGGACAACTGGCATAATCTTTATTCTATTGATACAACAGAATACCCCAAATTGGTAATTTATGTAAGAAAGAGGCGTATTTTGGTTCATGCCTGGTAAGTAGGCCCAGGGCACAGCAGTGCAGAACAGACACAAAATTTAAAGGAGATTGGTGGGTCATTTTATTTTATTTGTCTTTTTAAATAGATTCCTCCCACAAATACTCCCAGAACTACTAAGGGGGTTTAGCAAGTAAGACATAAAATCATATTAGATGTAAAATAAACATACAGAAATTACCACACTTTAAAATAGAAAAATCACAGTGTCATGCTGTATGCTTTTAATCTCAGCACTCAGGAGGCAGAGGTAGGCAGATCTCTGTAATATTGAGGCCAGCCCAGTCTCATAGCAAGATCCAGGCCGGTTGGGGCTAAAGAGAGACACTGTTTCAAAAACAAAAGCAAGAAGAAGTAAATACAACAACAACAGCGACAACAATAACAACATAAAATACAAAAATTAACCAAATCAAGAATTTCATACATGAGTACCATGTTTGCATTATTTCCCTCTCTCTCTTGGTCCACATTCAGCTAGTCCCTTGTCTCCCCAACTCCCTCACAATTTCTTGTCCTCTTCTTTGATTACTATTTTTTACATATATGTACATACACTATATATGTATGCGTGTATATATGTATATATGTATAATGCACTGAGTAGGTTTAGTGGTGTTCCTGCGTACGTATATTTAAGACTTCCTACTTGGGATCAGATAACCTATCAGGCATCTATCTAGTCCCTGAGAAAACAGATTCTTCCTCTCTTAACATCCATTGATTGCCTGCACCTCTTCATCATGAGGTGGGACCCTGTGAAATTTCCCCTATTCATCTTGGCATGTCAACTGTTTTGACATGCAGACCTTGTTAGACGACCATACTGTGGAGATTTCATTGGTGTGGCTTTCCTATCACATCTAGATATATTAACTAGCAGGAGATGTCTGCTTCCTCTGTCTGGCTATTACATTTTTTTCCACTCCCATTCCAGGAATGTTCCTAAGCCTTAGGTGGAGAGGTTACATTGAAGATGTGTCACTTGGGGATGCCTAGTTCTCTGCATTTGACCATGTGTGGATCTTTGCAACACTTTCTGTTGCAAAAAGAATCTTCTTTGATGAATAGTGAGAGGTGTACTTATCTGTATATATAAGGATACATACTTAGACTACAGTAAGAAATTATGTTGCTCTAAGGAAGTTACAGAGTAGATTCTTCTTTAGGGTCTGTGACTTCTCCAACCATGTGTACTGGAGTATGTTTACAGTACCATGCATGGATTCCCTCCTATTTAATGGGCCTTAAATCAGTAATGAAAACTTATCCATCCACAAACCTATACATAAGTGTTTGTAATAACTTTATTTACAAAGGCTCTCAACTAGAAAGAACCTAGCTGACTCTGCATGGCTGAACATTTAGACAATCACAGGTTAGTGTATATATTCATACTTTGGGATGATCTGCCCATGGATACTGCTTGGATGAGTCAAGGAAAAGTGCTGCACGAAACCAGAACTCAAGAGGGCACTTACTGAATGATTCTACTTTGGCAGCATTGTGTAAAATGATAAGTTTGCAGAAATGTAGCATAAATTAGTGGTCATCTGGGAGGAGGAAAGTTTGAGGTAGGCATGTTTACTAAAGGACAAGAAATGGCAGCCCTGCATAATAGAACTGTAGTTATTGTTTCAATGTGAATTTCTTGTTTGTGGTATTATATTACAATCTTGTAAGACATTGGGGAAATTGAGGCAAAGATGGAGGAGACCTTTGTATTTTGATTTATAATTACCATAAAATGCAAATTTGGTTTTTAAAAATCTTGTAAATTCAAAGCCACCTCTCTCTCACTCTCTCCCTCCCTCCCTCCCTCCCTCCCTCGCTGGGATCATGACTACACACAACATATATATAGATATATATATATATATATATATATATATATGTATATAACATATATTACACATATAAAGTAAGATGGACAGACATGGATAAGTGAAATACCAATATAAAAGTAGTTATAATATATATATATTATTACACTTTGAAATCCATCCACATTTTGTCACAAGTTTTCTTTTTGGTTTTCTTTTTTTTTTTTTTTTTTTTTTGGTCTTTTTGAGATAAGGGTCTCCCTATAGCCCCACTGTCCTGGAACTCACTCTGTAGAGCAGGCTGGACTTGAACTCACACAAATCCGCCTGCCTCTGCCTCCTGAGTTCTAGGATTAAAGGTGTGCACCACTACGCCCGACACAATGTTTCTAAGTAACTTCCTTGAAAACTGAATTTCTGAGAAATTTTAAAAAATCCATTTCATTTTTTCATTTTTACTACCAAGGGCAGGATGATTTGGGGGGGGCGTGATGATTGGAATACTAGATTGTCTGATATATTTACTGATGTTTGGGGGGATGAACACTTATCAATATTAGGTATTTTATATTTATATTTGTACCGTTTATTAATATATGAATTCTAAATATTAGTAATGTTGATTGCAATATTTCAGTACATTAATACAGCACATAGTACTCCGATCATAGTAATTAACATTCCTCGTTCACCAGGAGACTTGGGCTCCTCCTCTCAAGATTTCTATAATACACAGGATGATGGGTCATCAGGAACTGTACTCTTACTGTGCTGCGGGACAAGAGAACCTACTCTCTAATTAACTGTGTTTTGATACCTGTTGTCCAACCTCCCCTGTCCAAATCCCCAGCTCTTTCAACCATGGATAATCATTATTCTGCATTTAAGGTGGCTTTTATTTAGCTTCCACACACGATAGAGGGTATAATTTCTAATTTGATTGGCAATTTAGGTGAATATGCTAATTATCTTATATTCTGTAAACATCCATAAACATTATTAATTTAGGGCTAATTGGAAATTATGCAGATTATTTACATGTGTCAAAATACGACACTTTGTTCATTAAAAAGTCCCTTTCTAATTACACAATGGTATTTCAAGGATGCTTATTGACTTGTGAAAATAAGCCAATGAATTATGAAAAGGAAATTGAGTCGAAGTTCCTACACTGAAAAGACACTTTCTGTTACTGTATTTTTGAGTCTACCTGTGAATATTAATGGTGAAAACACTTGATGGACAGGTCTATCACTTTACTTGGAGTGGATTATGTAGACTAGGATCTCTTGTCTCTAGCATATTGATTTCCTTTTGAGTGAAGATAAGCAAAAACAACAAAACATTCTTCTCTATGTCCCAGAGATCTTTTGGTGGTTCCCAAGTTCCCGAGAGATTCTAATTCTCCTGGAAATCCTGAGTACGGTCCGTTTTTATTGCTATGGATAGATTTAGAGTCTTTTAATTTGGGGGGAATATCTAAGATAGTTGTTTGGGTCACATTGAGAAGGTGGTCTTGCTACCAGAGTAGAAGCTACACTCTAAATCTGTCTGCTTAAGTTTTCTGCCTCTCAGTGACCAAAGAAGTTCATTCTGTTCTTGGAATAGAAGGTCATTTGTGTCACTTTGGGAATAATGACAAAAGAAAGAGTCATAGGTTTGAGTCAGGTTTTAGGATAAAAAGAGCATCCGCATGCATGTTGGTGAGTGGCCTTCAGCTGGACTTCTGCCAGCCTACATCCCTGTCATCTCTCCACAAGCTTGTCCCTACTCCTACTCTGAAGGGTTCTTCTCTTAACACTGCTCAAAAGGAGTGTCCCTGAAGGTAGTAGATATCTCTTTTATTTCCTAGTTATTACTTTTCCCAGATTATGTTTTCCACCATTTCATTATGACTCCTCTTTAACTGATAACTTATTTCCTTGAAATCTATAAAAATCAAGTCTTAATATTTGACTGTGAGCCGTGGCCTCTAGCAGCCAAGCCTTCTTTCTAGCCCAACTATTAGTGTTTGAGAAAACCAACTATTGACAGTTAAGGCAGGGTAAAGCTGATATTCCATTCTCAAAGAAGGAGGGCTTTTAGGGCATGGTAGCTGCCACCTGTAATTCTGGCACTTGAAGGGAACAGGAGCAGGAAGGGGTTCAAGGCCAGCAGAGACTATACAATGAGACCTTAGCCCAAGAAGTTAAAGAAGGAATAAGAAGGGAGGGCTTCAATTATATATACAGGCATTAGACTAAAAGCAATAATTCTAAAATTTATTTCTTTGGGGGGACATTTTGATTTTAAGAAAATGTTAAGCAGCTTGTTTTGTTTGGAAAATGCCAAGTCTGTCTATATAGCTTTCCCAAGTATGCAATTTGATTTATCTTCTCCAAACAATACCCATGTCAGGGCTTAGATGGTGGGGAGTTGCTCAGTTCAGATGTTTATCTTCATTTAGCAGTGGTAGAATTTCTTTCCATGAGAGAACCTCTTGACTTTATTCATAGAAAAGAATCTCTGCCTGAAATTACATAAACATTATGACTTAAATAAGGATACCCCCCCACAGTGCATGGTGGCATATACTTGTAATCAGGAGGCTGACATAGGATGCTTGACAATCACAGGATAGTCTGGGCAACAGACAGAGAGATGCTTTCTCAGCAACAAAAATACAAACAATAAGATCTCTCTAAGATAATGCCTGATACATCAACACAGCTTGGTGTTGTGTACTGATGTCTTAAAAAGACAGCCATAGGATAACTTTAATAGGGATATGCTCAATACAGTGTCCAGCTGAAGGAAATGGAATTTTCCTGTCAACTGAAAGGGGCTGAGAGTAGAAGGAAAGGAATCCTTTCAATCCACAGGTTGAATAGCCAGTGAGTAGCATTTGTAAATGTAAGGGAGGGTAGCAAGATAACCTCTGTCCATTTAGTTTGGTAAAAGGTTCTGAAATTTTAGGTCAGTGGAGTGTGATATACAGAGAATAACCTTTTTCATAAACAAGAGAGGCCGTATAATGTCCCTGAATTCAGCTCCATGCGGGTGGCACCCTGCCACCCTGCTGATCATCTCAGTGTGCTATTCACTGCCTCTCAACATGATATTTTGATTTCCAGATTTTTTTTCATTATAAAACCTAACACACTGTCTGCAAAGGTACACATCTCTGTTTTTTCAGACTATTAAACTTATTGCCCTCTATTTGGATCAGAAATTGTATCTGACCCCACAGGGCCCCATCAGTCCTCTGAGGACATTTTCTTTTCTTATTTCTTTTCCATGAGCTTGAGCCACAGACACGGCAGGACATTAGAGGTGGACACACTCTAATGATTGTACAATGTGTCCCAAAGAATGTGACATCAAGCATGACTCTAAACTTATTAGAATCACATGGCACCAAAAATACTCTCTCTGTGATCCTCATAGGAAAGAAAAGAATTTCCATTGTACTATACTGTTTTTACCTCATCTTCAACACTTGTAATTTCTATTTTTTTTTATAAATAAGAATCAGGTCTTATTACCAAAGCCTTTGTCAGGAAAAAGAATCTGCATTGATTTAAAAATTATGTCCACATATCATTGATTTATGAGTTATAACACAAGCTGTATATTTATAGAAGTGACTATAGTTCCATTTAAGGCAAAGTCAAGCAGAAGGGATCAGTGTGTATCAAAAATAACAAGCAAATAACGCTACAGGTGAGACCAAAATCACAGAGGAGGGGGTACTCAGTAACTTTGACCTGGAAACCATTACAGTGTAACTTTCGTAGACAGGCAGGAAGCTGGGGATGCGTCTGTTAGGTGGCCTGACCAGGTTCACCCCCAAAGTTCATGGCAGACTCAGAATCAGAAGTCAGGCCCCGTCCCCCAATCTGCTGTGCAGTTAGGTTGCGTGGCCTCTGCCTGAATGTGCCGACCACATTTCAGTAACTTCACCCATAAGGTGGAACATTTATAAAACTCATAGCTCATATCCTCACTGTTATAAAAACACTCACTATACAGTTTAAAATTTTTTCATACAAACACAGTCATTTTTCTAAAGTCTACCAGCATTTTAGATATTAATTAGACACTGAAGTTCAAGTCGGGGAATTACTAAAGGGAGAGGCTTCTATAGCTAATTTGAAAGAATTAGTTTATCCTCCAATTTGAATATGAATGAGAACAACTAATTTTTTTTAATTTTTATGAATGTACTGTCTGCTTGTAGGTTGGTGCACCCATGTCATGCAATGCCATCCGTGGAGGTCAGAAGAGGGCATCGGATTCCTCTGGAAATGGAGTTAAAGATGGTTCTCAAACACCATGTGGGTGCTGGGGATCGAACCCGGGTCCTCTGCAAGAGCAGTCAGCACTCTTAACCACTGAGCCATCTCTCCAGCCCCAAGAACAACTAATTTTATGCTTTGCTTTGTTTCATTTTATTTTTTTTAATTTTAATTTAATTTTTATTGATGCTTTGTGCATTTCATACATTATTTTCCAATTCAGTTCAGGCTTATTTCCCTTTCCCTCCCCCACCCCACCCGATCCCAGATCATGCATTCTGCCATAACTGTCCTGCATCTTTCTCTACGTTTTTTTTTTTTTTTCATTTTTTAGGTATAAGTGATAATCCATGAGTACAGGCATCCTTCGTGCAAAACCAATCTGCAGGCTGTTGTGCCCAAACCCCTACAGCCCCACCATCCAGTGGGGGGTGGCAGGTTGTTTGTTCAATCAAGTTGATCAAATGAGTGTCCGACTGCATTGCTGTAGTTTCACCATTCACCCCAATTGCAGCCTTTACATTATACCCTGCCCCCTCTTCTGCAGATTGTTCCCTAGGCTTAGAAAAGGGGCACAGGTGGATGAGAAGTAAAACAGTCCACTCTCTCTGGAGCTGTTGACTTGGACTCTGGTCAATTCTGGCTGTTTCCTTTTATGGGCTGACAGTTTGTCCAGGAATAACCTTTCAATCCTACTAATGAAGCACAAGCAATTAGATATATAGGTATTTAAGCAGCACTAATAGTTATGGTAGGTTACTTTAGCATAGACACATATGTTTGGATGATATGTTAATCCATGAATTACATTTTTCCCCCCTGTTAAATATGACAGGGTCTTACTGTGGCTTATAACATCTCCTAACCTGAAGAGGATGTAAGCTTGTGGCATCAGCCATGGGTTATTCCTCCAAGGAGAGAGCTAATAGCCAATTAGATTTGGGATATACAGGCACATGGCTGCCTCTGCTGCACAGTATTTCCAGGCAGGTGAGGTGTAGCTGGTGCTGATGGAGGTGTCTTGCTTGACTCAGGGAGACCCGTATTTGCTTTATTGGTTTAGTGGCCTTTGGTAACACTCTCTGGCATTCCAGAGGCCAACTGTACACTTGCATGTGTGGTCTCAATACATCCCTCCCATGTTAACGTTAGATCTTCGGCAGCAGGGTCTTATCGCCTCTCCTCCTGCAGGTATCCCAACTTAGAGGCAAGGAGCCCTTACCTTTTGTGGGGCCTTGGATCCCCTGGCCAACATCCCCCTGAGTAGGATGTACCAAAAAGTGGCAACGGAAAGGCTTTGTTCCATTTTAATACAGATATCTAGACTAGTGATGCACTTCCATGCTAGGGGACCCACTTACTATTTTCAAAGTCCTGGATATGATTTTTCAGCAACAAATATTTATCTGATGCCCAGGTGCCTGTACTAATAGCTATAGTTTAATGGGTGTGAAGCTTGCCTTCGGTTTAGTAGGTGTGTTAGCCAGGAAGCTGTCTCTAATATTCTGCTTCATGGAGAAGCATTTCTCCATATAGGCCCAGGGAGCAACTGGCCACTCATCCCTAGGCAGACCAACTTCACCATTTATTTTCTTGGCATTTAGGCCAAATCTTCAGTTATTTGGAGCCACAAAAGGAAGGGCTAGGCAGAAAGGAGCAGAGACTGTGAGCTATTCCCATCTGGCAAGTGATGGCAAATCACCTGTGCCCTGCAGTTGGTAGAGACCTACATATTCAGAGTGTGCTGTCTGCATGTGTGTGCATAAGGGCTTTTGAGCCTCACTTATACAGTGGTATTTGTATGTGAATATATTCCTGAGGATCTCAGAACTCATTCAAAACCCAACTATTTATTTTAGTTATCAAAGTGCTTTAAAATAAACTGTTTTAAAGCAGTTTTAGGTTTGCAACAAAACTCAGAGGAAGGCACACAGCTCTTCCACACATCATCTGGTCATGCACCTGCATGGTTTCCTCTATCTTCAATTTCCCCCCATCAGGATGTTTCATTTATTACAATCAACAAACTACATTAACACATGATAATCACTCAGAGTCTATCATTCATGGTGAAGTTCTTTCTTGGTGGTGTGATTTTAGACAAATGTACAATGCCATGCATCTCACTACAGCACCTTATAGATCAATGTCACTGGTGGAATTGTACACTGAGCTGCAAAGTAATTGTGTTTACTGTGTGGCAACTGAAGGATGAGAAATAGGGTAGTTGCGTGGCGGAACTGCTCTTCACTAAATCTATGCCAATTTCCTTGTAATAGTGTGCTTAAGTTTTGTAACATGTTAGTATTGAAGGAAACTGAGGAAAGGATAACAGCGGATTTGTGTATTTTTGATTTATATCTACATGAGAATCTATGATTACCTAAAAATCACCAAATTTACATTTTAAAACATTTTACACATTTCTCAGCTCCCATCTCCTCCCTCTTTGATTTTGACAAATGCTTATGTCCCTTACATGAATGTCTACCTCTTTTCTTTCTCCTCTGTCTTTTCAGATCCCTTACTACACTTTGGAGACTTTTCAGACATGTCTTCCAGATCACTGGTATATTTAAGAGCAGATAAGACACTCCTAAAGAGAAAATATGTGCTCCATTTTCTTTTCATTTCAGATGAGGGACCAGTCTTGTCCCTGTAAATACTAGACGGATGCTGAGGCTCTTCTGTAACTTTCTTCCAACAGCTTCACATGGTTCTTTTTCTCAGCCTTTGTATTTGTCTTTATCCTTTCTTCTCTCTGTGGATACCTTGAATTTACATTGATTTCTTTGTGGGGTAGTGGTTTGTTAAACTGCTGTGTTCAAGAAGCATAGAGCCTGGGTCTGGAAGAAGGCCTTCTGTCAGTTGGTTTTCCATCCTAAAGCTTCCACAATTTCCAACCTAGCACCATCTCATCGGGGGAGGAAGTCTTAAAACACACAGGCCTGTGGAGGACATTTTACATTCAAATCTAATATCTGTATGTCTTCTTTGGGCAAATGCTCATTCAAGTATATTGATGAACTAACTTTGAGTTAGGTTGTTTATTTACTGTTAATTTATATATCATTACTACAATATTTATTTATTTATTTATTTATTAGTTTTTATGTGTGTGAGTGTACTGTCTGCATGTAGGTTGGTGCACCCGTGTTGTGCAATGCCACGGAGGTCAGAAGAGGGCGTCGGATTCCCCTGCAACTGGAGTTAAAGACAGTTCTTAAACATCATGTGGGTGCTGGGAATTGAACTGGAGTCCTCTGCAAGAACAGTCAGTGCTCTTAACCACTGAGCCGTCTCTCCAGCCCCCATTACTACAGTCTTATACATCACCAATATACTCTCGCCAGTAGGTAATTTGAAAATGATTTTTACCATTCTACCTACTAGACACTTTCACTGGTCCATTGAGATGCTTGAAAATGTATTAGTTTCTTTCTCTAGTGATTCTGTGTACCATCAAATGTAGCTTCGTCATTCCATTGTGTGAGTCTATCACTGCAACAAAATACTGGAAATAGTTCAATTCTATAGGGAAAAGGTCGCTTTTTGTTTTTCATGGTTGTGTAGTTTCCAGGCCATGATCAGGGGCTGCATTGATTTGGTCCTGTGTAGGTCTTCTGGGTGGAAGGAGTAATGAGTTCAAGACCTTGCAGACTGTGTAGGTCCTCTGGGTGGAAGGAGTAATGAGTTCAAGACCACGCAAACTGTGTAGGTCTTCTGGATGGAAGAAGTAATGAGCTCAAGACCATGCAAACTGCTCACTCATAGCAAAAAAGCACCAGCACCAGAAGCACTTGTAAGAACATACTTCCAGTGCCTGAGGATCCTTCACCCAGCTCCACCTTGGAAAAGCTCTACTTCCCATGGGGCTGGAGAAATGGCTCAGTGGTTAAGAGCACCTACTGCTCTTGCAGAGGACCCGAGTTTGATTCTCAGCACCCACATGTGGCTAAGAACCGTCTTTAACTCTAGTTCCAGGGAAATCTGACACCCTCTTCTGACCTCTGCGGCATTGCACAACACGGGTGCACCAACCTACATGCAGACAGTACATTCATACACATAAAAAATAATAAATAAATATTAAAAAAAAAGAAAAGCTCTACTTCCCAATAACACCCCTCTCAAGATTAAATCTTTAATGCGTGGACTCCATGAGACATTCATCAT
This sequence comes from Rhizomys pruinosus, assembly GCA_009823505.1. Taxonomy (NCBI): domain Eukaryota; kingdom Metazoa; phylum Chordata; class Mammalia; order Rodentia; family Spalacidae; genus Rhizomys; species Rhizomys pruinosus. The sequence continues at coordinate 2,058,359 of VZQC01014917.1, read as the reverse complement.
CCCTAACATAATAGTTCTCTACCATGTTCAAAGGTGGCTACTATTCTCAATTTTTATATACATAAACATATTTATACACATGTATATTTTACTCAAAGTCTCTTGTATTGCTAAGCCAAGAGTTTTGTCCTGAGCTCAAAATACAAATGAAAAATAAAATTATTTGCTACTGAGACAAGGAGAAAGACTTATAAATTACAGTGGTCTGTCCCTGGCATGCCAGACAGGTTTTAAAAGCTCTAAGATGTAATACACTCAAATAAATTAACACATTAATTTATTATGTCACAAAGTTCCTAAGCATTACCTACACAGCTTGTAAAAAACTCCATTTATGTCTTCAATACTTTGTCTTTCTGAAAGAACAATGCTCCATCATAACTACACATTATTTACTTTTGAAATGTTTGGGTGCCTAGAATGCCCCAGGAATTTCATCAGGCATCTGGCAGTAAAGTCCACAGTATTTCCTAATGGAGTTAGTCAAGGAGAATAAATGAGCACAGGATACTATGCACAGAACCAATAACTTTGATGACAGGGAATGGTTTTCTGGAATTACAAAACAAAATGATGGTTTCCAGTTTTCATTTGTACTTCCAAGAGAAACAATCCTATCTGAATGACTATCACTTTAAATATTTAAGAAAACAAAGGCAAAATGTTCAGAAACATATTTAAGCAACATATTGGATTTTATAGTTTCTGTACATTTATGCATATTTATAATCATTGTTGATTATAGCTTCTGCATGCCTCTCTCAGAATTCTCTGTAGACTTCATAAATGAATTTTAATTACTCTTTATATTCTGTAAAGTCATATTCATGAATATAATATGATTTTCCAGTTATATAATATTTTATTTCAAGGCTCAAAGCAATTCCGCCTTGCTTTACCAGCACTGTACTCTCCTAAGCTTTATTTATTTATTTATTTATTTATTATTTATTTATTTATTTATTTATTTTTGAGACAGGGTCTCCTTTTAAGTCCCAGCTGGCCTGGAGCTCACTCTGTAGACCAGGCTGGCCTTGAATGCACAGAGATCCGCCTGTCTCTGCCTCCAGAGTGCTAAGATTAAAGGCGTGCACCACCATGCCTGGCTTTTTTTTTCCAAAGCTCTATTTTCATCTTATGCATAGTGATAGTTTGCCTGCGTGTATGTGCACCAGGTGTGTCACTGGTACCTGAGAAGGCCAGAAAAAGGTATCAGATCCTCTGGAACTGGAGTTACAGATGGTTGTTAAGTGCCATGTGGGTGCTCTGCAAGACCAACCAGAGCTCTTCTGAGCAACCTCTCCACCCCTAAACATCCTATTTTTGTACAGTAATTTATTCTCTGTACATGCCTCTTAACTTGTCTGATATTTAATGGTGCTTATTTAAAATAACTTCAAGCTAATATACATGTAAACAAAATATTTATATGTAAAATAAACAACCAGAAAGCTTGTTTTAAAATTCTAAAACTAACATTTATAATTTAAGTATATAACAAGAAAAATAAAATATTCAATAACCTTTACACGAGAGATGGATTTTATTTTTTTAAAGGATTATTGTAAGAACATTGGCTACGAAAATGTTTCCTTAGGCCACTTCAAATTAAAACTATGAATCCAGGGTTTTTACATATCTGCTTTGCATAAGCATTGTTTTGCTAACCCTGACTTGCCAAAGCATGAACTGCTACTAACACAGGAGAAATTAGGTAGCTTCATCTTGCTCAATCTCTAAAGGCCAGAATTCTGCTTAATGTGAAAAACAGCAGGAGTAAAAACAAAGAGCCATAAAACTGCTCTTGCAGCAAATGGGAGACTGTGTGATCTGTGTGCATGGGAAGAGGCTGCACCTCCTGGCTGGCTGCTGGGAGGAACCAGCGAGTCAGTGCTCTGCTCTAGGATTTTGCTGCAAACACAACTGTAGAGGGTGTGTTATCTCCTTTCTTCTCTCCAGTTACCCTCTTCTCTCTTGCTTTCTCTCTTCTACCATCCCTTTCCTTCCTTATCCTTCCATGCTCTACCCTGCCCTGGCCTGCCCTGACCCTTTTCCCTTCTGGGCTTTTATCCTCTTCTTTTCCATTAAAAGACAGTGTTAGAGAGGTGAGACCATAGGAGACTGGTATTATCAAGGGAGAAAATTTTTAAAAGAAGGAGACATTTAAAAGCTGTTGTGTGACTTTTCCTAGAGAGTGTTAAATAAGTATCTATTCATCCCTGACTGGGCAATGATAAAATACAGAAAAAAAAATGATTTAACCCAAGCCTAGCTTAGTGGAGTACAAAGTTTACTGATGTTCTTTGCAGGAGCACTTGTGAGGAATTACAAAGGCATGGGTGATCCAAAGGCAGGTGCATCATTCAGAAGGCTCATGAGTGATGACTCAGGAAAGCTGCTTCTCTGCTAGCTCCTTCCAAAAGTGTAGGAAGCCTGGCTGGGTGCAGAGTATCTTCTGCCATTATTGCTGTTTATATAACTTTGGAGAGGAGCCTTGTGGAACTAGAAATTTTCAGGAACTTTCATATAAGTTTCATTTACTTCCTGAGTCTCTCCTCTCCCTCTGGGAATAAATGTTTTCAATCTGAGAAAAAGGCTACATCACAAAGGCACAGGACAGAGGCAGTTTTCTTAAGTAAGCACAAAGAAGCATGTAGGAAAGAAAATAAGTGGATCCCATTAGGGGTCAATATTATGCTACCTCATGATCCGGGCATTGGGGTAGTGATGCATTCATTCTGCATACATACAGTAATACCCTAGTGATTTATCTAGATGTTTCCCTCAGAATTAGTTTGTGGCTCATCCATGGTGTTTTATGTAATATTATTTCATCCTTTTGTATTACTGAGTAATGTTTCATCATATGGGTGGACCACAGCCTATTTAGCCATTGTTTAATCTATTTTCTCATACTATAACTGACTCTCCTAGACTGTTTTATTCCCTCTCTCCTTCTCTCCTTTTTGCCTAAATGAACTGGGTAGAACCTTCAGCAAAAGGGTGTATATAAGTGTTAGGAGTTAATGTCTTTGTGATCACACAAAAATATCATTTTTCTCCTTCATCATCAAGTTTGTTACTAGTGGCTAATTTATTTAGAATATTTTATTTATTATTTTTAGTTTATGTGCATGAGTGTATTGCCTGTACGTGTGTAAGTGCATCTGTGTCATGCAATGCCCACAGAGGTCAGAAGAGAGTGTCAGATTTCCCTGGAGCTGGAATTAAGGATGGCTATTAGCTGACACGTGGATGCTGGGAATTGAACCTGGGTCCTCTGCAAGATCAGCAGGTGATCTAATTACTGAGCCATCTCTCCAGCCCCTCTAGCAGTTAATTTTTATAAATCAAGACAAAGCAATTCCTTTCAATTCCTAATTTTTAAACCTAGAATTCATGTTCATTTTTGCCAAATGATTTTGTTTCCTTTATGAAAATGTCCAGATGTGTATATGTGTCTGTGTGAATTATACTCAATCAGTATTTTTAAAGTATTAATCATATTTTAAAATCTTTGCCTGGACTATTGTATATATCGTTGAATGCACTTTTCTATAATGTTTATCTAATGCTTTGCATCTATAGTTTTCTGATAACATTTTCATTGGACATGAATAAAAAAGCTTACCTCTGGAGAATGAGCAGCTGAGTATTTCTTTTCTTCAATTGTTTGAGAGGATTTATGGAAAATTGCTATCAATTTCTTAAATGTTTGCTACAGGTATCTGGCATCTGGGTTGTCTTTCTGGAAAAGATTTTGCCTCTAATTACATTTCATGAACTGATACAATGCTATTTTATTATTATTATTATTATTATTATTATTATTATTATTCAACTTTCTGGGAAAGCCCGGTGAATACGTATTATAAATTATTGACATAAAATCTCATGATACCGGGTTTGGTGGCACACACCTTTAATCTCAGCACTTGGGAGGCAGAGGCAAGAGGATCTCTGTGAGTTCAAGGCCAGTGTGGTCTACATAGTGAGTACCAGGCCAGCTGGGACTAAAGGGAGAAGACCTTGTTTCAAAAAGTCCAAAACAAAATCTCATCATAACTACCTGTTATTTTAATAGATGTGAAATGAGAACAATATTATTCTCTTTATTGTTACAGCTGGTGATTTCTTTTTTTCCTGATTTCTCTGAGAAAATGAGGTTTATTATTCATTGGTTTTACTTTCTACATGAACTAGCTATGGTTTCAATTTTTTCTGTATTTATTTTTCCATTTTTATTTTATTTCCACTCTGATTTTTATTATTTCCTCTTTATGTTACTTTCAAATTCATTTATTCTTCCCTCTCTCTCAATTTCTAAATTTTTTTTTTTTTTCGGTATGTGTATCAATGTACTGTCTGCATGCAGGTTTGTGCACCCGTGTCGTGCAATGCCGCGGAGGTCAGAAGAGGGTCTCGGATTCCCCTGGAACTGGAGTTCTCCTGGAATTGGAGTTTCAGACGGCTCTCAGCCGCCATGTGGGTGCTGGGGATCGAACCCGGGTCTCTGTAAGAGCGGTCGGTGCTCTTAACTGCTAGGCCATCTCTCCAGCCCCCTCTCTCTCAATTTCTAAAGATGCTGGTTATTGATTTGAAGTCTTTTCTAGTACAAATTACAATGACAAATTTCACTTTAAGACTTGTTCAATGCAGTCCACAGATTAGTTTGCTATTTTTCATTTTCATTAAGCTAAAAAATGTTTTATTAGTGTTTTGATTTCTTCTTTGACCTATGTATTTTTTAGAAGTGTTCATTTTCTAACTACTTTGGGATTTTCCAGAGTGCTTACTGTTATTGATTTCTAACTTAATTATCCTGTAGTCTGAGTACATATTTTATCTAACTCCAATTCTTTCAGGACACTCATTCAATGGTAGCGAATCTAACCTAACTTTGAAAATGCTCTCAGTGCAGTTAAAAATAATGTGTATTCTGGGGTCATAAGATAAAAATGTTCAGGATTATTAACCAGGTCCAGTTCCTGGAAAAGATTGCTCAACTCTTCTGTATTTCACTGATTATTTTCTTTCACTAATTGTTGAGAGAAGAGTGCTGAACTCTCAGGCTATAGGACTTTTAAAATATTGTGCTTGAAATTTGAATCTGTTTTCTATAGTTGCAGGATCATTCATTGCATGAATATCTAGCATTATTATATCTTCTTTTTAAATGTAATGTTTTATTGATGTTTTGTGTATTTCAGACATCATTTTCCAGTTCAGTTTAGGCATATTCCCTTTTCCCTTCTCCCCACCCCATCCCAGATCATGCATTCTGCCATAACTGTCCTGCATCTTTCTCTCAGTCATTTTTTATGTTTAGGAATTCACATTTTCCTCCTTTAATTTTATATTACTCTAAATTATGAATATATACCTTCCACCCATAGACAGTAATTACAGAGTCTGAAAATAAGTGGTGGGTCAATTCTAGAGCCTGTTAAGAGATTTACATGATAACAACATACTTGCTTTCAGATAAACAGAAATATAACAATAATGTTGTTCAGCTTGGCTTTCAACTGGGTGTTTGGTGTTAGCATCCACAAATGAGGGAAACCATTTGCTGTTTGTTTTTCTGGGACTGTGTTTCTTCACTTAGCATAATGTCTTCAAGTTCCATCCATTTACATGCAAAGTTTATGATGCTGTCTTTCTTTACCGCTGCTTAGAAATCCATTGTGTAGATGTACCACATTTTTGTCATCCACTCATTTGTTGAGGAGCATTTGGGTTAGTTCCAGCTTTTTGCTATTGTGAAGAGAGCTGTAATAAACATAGATGTCATGTATATTTGTGGTGGGAAGAGTCCTTTGGGTATATACCCAGGAGTGGTATAACTGGGTCAGGTGGTAGGCTCATTTTAGGTCTTTTAAGGGTTCTCCACCCTGCTTTCCATAATGATTGTACAAGTTTACATTCCCACTGGCAGGGGATGAGTGTTCTTCATTCCCTGCAACCTCTCCAGCATTTCGTGTCTTTTGTTTTCTTGATCTTAGCCAGTCATATTGGAGTGAGATGATATCTGAGAATGGTTTTAATTTGCATTTCCTTAATTATTAATGATGTTGAACACTTTTTAAGATGTTTCTCAGCCATCTTTAATTCCTCACTGGTGAAGTCTCTGTTCATCTCTTTATCTTTTGATGAGGTCATTTGTTTTCGTACTTCTTTGTTTTTTGAGTAGTCTATATATTCTTGATGTTAATGCCCTGTCAGATGTATCAATGGTGAAGATTTCCTCCCACTCTGTGGGTTTTCTATTCACTTCCTTGATTGTTTTTTTCACTGTACAGAAGCTTTTGAGTTTGATGGTGGCTTGGCCACACCTTTAATCTTCCTAGTGTACTTCTCAGATCCAAACTGTACATTCTGCATTTTCTTCTGCCCCATTTGCTCTTTTTCCCTGTAGATCTGTATAATATTCACCATTAAAAGCCACGCCACCATTTCTACATTAGGCTGTCTTGAAATATCCTCCGCCAAAGACATTAGTCCATTGCTGTTCAATTTAGCATCAGGCAAGCATTTGGGCTGTGGGCAAACTGCTGCCAGACTCTTTATCAAAATATCCCAGTTGCTGCCTAAGTCTTTATTTTCCTCTGGAACTACACTTTTTGCAGCAATGCTTTCTTCCAGGCTTCTACTAGAATGGCCCCTTAAGGTCTGCTTATAGTAGTCAACAGCTTTTCTAGCCCAAAGTTCCAAAGTCTTCCACATTTCTCCAAACATCCACATGGTCAGGTTCTTCACAGACAACACCCCACTCCTGGTACCAAATAGCTGTTTTGATTTGAGCGGTAGCCCGGGCGGACCCCCTTTGTCAAAACTCATCTCAAACTGGACTCTGGCACATTTCACACGTTAAATAGGTTGATGGGGGTCGGCTGCAAGCCTCAGCCTCTGGACAGTGGGCTTTTCAGCTGCCCCAGAGTGTGGGCAAACTCGGAGTGGGGCAGGGCGGGCCACAATCAGGGTTCACGGCCTGGCTCTTCCTGTTCCTGCTGCGCCCTCTTCCCAGGCAGTCAGGGGCGGGGACTGCAGGCAGGATGGCAGCGGGCAGAGATGGAGAGCACTGAGCCAGACGCGCTGCCCTCTCGGCTGGCCAGGCTGCTGTCGGCGCTGTTCTATGGGGCCTGCTTCTTCCTTATCATTCTGGTCAACAAGACACCGCTGACCACCTATGGCTGTCCCTCACCAATTTTCCTTGGAATTGGACAGATGGCAGCCACCATAACGATTCTGTACATGTCCAAGCTGAAAAAGATAATCCTCTTCCCTGATTTTGACAAGAAAATTCCTGTAAAGTTGTTTCCTCTGCCTCTTCTCTAAGTTGGAAACCACATAAGTGGATTATCAAGCACAAGAAAATTAAGCTTGCCCATGTTCACCGTGCTCAGAAAATTCACCATCCCCCTCATTTTACTCCTAGAAGCCATCATACTCAGGAAACAGTATTCATTGAACGTTGTCATCAGCGTTTTCACCATCATTCTAGGGACTTTCGTAGCAGGTGGTTCTGACCTTGCTTTCAACTTGGAAGCCTACATTTTTGTATTTCTGAAATGGACATTTCACATTAGTGCAAAGAGTTCTAGTTACCAACCAGATAATGACCAAGATTTCTTATTTTTTTATTTTTGGCTTTTTTTTTTAATTAGTATATTTAATTGATGCTTTGTGCATTTCTATACATTTCCTTTCCACATTCCCGTCACGGCTTATTTCCCTTTCCATCCCCCCACCCCACTACAATCCAACAATGCTCTGCCATATCTGTCCGCATCTTCGGTCTCGTCAGTTTTTTTTTTTCATTTATTAAGTTATGATGGTGAGACCATGAGGTACAGCACCTCTCATGCAAAAACCATCTGCAGGCTGGTTGTGCCGCAAGGACCACCGACAAGCTCCACCAATCCAGTGGGGGTGACAGGATTGTTTGTTCCATCTATAAATTGATCAAATGAGTGTCCAGACTACATTGCTGGATTTGTTTCCCATGGTCGACCCCAATCGACAGCCCTATACATCTACCTGCCCCGTCTTCCGCAGGTTGTTCCCCAGGCATTAGAAAACGGGGCACAGGGGAGTGAGAGGTAAAAAACGAGGTCCAGCTCGCTGGACTGTTAGCTGTTGGGGAAACTTTGTTCATTAAGGTCGTGGCTTTTCCAACTTCATTGTTAGCGTCGCTCTAATCCTTTCATGGGCTGAGCAGTGATGTCCAAGGAGTACCAACCATTTACGGATCCCTACTAATGAAGAGACATATGCAATTAAGAAGGTATATGGAGTACTATTTAAGCTAGCACTATAATAGTTTATGGTAGGTTTACTTGGGTAGAGCACATGTGGATGATTGTCTAAGTCCGACGAATTACGGGATTTCCCCCCGTGATAAATATGAATCAGGGTCTCACTTGTAGGTGCTTTATACAGTCTCGCTGACTCGTGACCGGGTATTGGTAAGCTGGTGTGGAGTCAGGCAACGATGGGTATAATTTCGCCAACGTTAGGAGAGGCCAGTTAGTGAATAGCTATTAAGATTTGGGATATACCGTAGACATGTTGGTGCCACTGCTGGCACAGGTCATTTCCAGGCAGGTGAGGTGTAGTTCATGTGCTGACTGGTAGGGATGCTTGCTTGACTCCCCGGGAGACCCATATATGCCTATGATATGGTTTACGTGGCCCATATTGGTAGGTACCACGTTTCTGGCATTACCAGGATGGCCATTACTGTACACTAGCATGCTCCAAGTCTTGTTTTGATGGGGGGTCTCATACAACCCCTCCCAGTTGCTTATCGTCATAGTAAGCGTCTTCCAGCAGCAAGGGTGGCTCTATTGCCTCTCCTCCTCTAATTCTATTGCAGAATAACATAAGCTGTGGTGGTTGAATGAGTGTCCCCCCAAAGCTTTTAGTATTCAGTATCTTTGTCTCAGTTGGTAGCATTGTTCTTAGAGGTCTAAAAGGTGTAGCTGATATAGCTATGAGGCATAGTAAACGTTATTAGTGGGCGGCAAGGTTTAGTTGAAAGTTTAACAAACGCTCTTGCTGCTCCAGTAGCACTTCTCCTCTCTCTCCTCGCTTCCTGTGGTCTCGACTGTTGAGATGTGACCCTGCGTATAGCTCGCTGACTATGGCCCTGGCCCCGACACCTCTATGCTTCCCGCCAACAATGGAGTCTGATATCCCTTGGAAACATCAATCGCCTCTAAGCACAAATAACTCTTAACCTTTTATAAGTTTCCTTGTTGCGTCAATGGTGTTTTTATCACAGCACTAAAAGTGTGACCTATGACAAGATGGAAGGTCCTACTTTGTTCCCATGTGTTGAAATTATTTCCTTTGACGCTGTCTAAGGTGCTGATTGTAGAAAAGCTTCTGTCTTGCTATGATTGTTACCAATATTTTTCTTCTATCACTATCTAGTAGTTTTCAAGCGCTTATCATTGAGATTCTTTGATTCCACTTGGAGTTGATTTTTGTACTTTTAGAGGTGAGAGTGGGGTTTAATTTTGTTCTTCTTAGCCAAAAGGTGACCAGTTTTGCCAGTCACCTTTGCTGAAGCGTATGGCTATCAATTCTCGTCTCCATTGAGGGTTTTGTTTGCCCCTTTGATTAAAATAGGTGGCTGAAATTATGTGAGCTCAGGTTTGGAATCTTCATTTTTGTTCCATTTGTCCGAATTCAGGGGTCTGTTTTTTGTGTTCCTGAGTACAGGCGTTCGTTATATTGACTATGGCCTCTAATTATATTAGAAGTCTGATAGAACACCTTATACCTTCCACATGTTTATTTGCATTTTTTTACTCAATGGTGCCTTATAGCTAAGCTCATGTTGGTCTTTTTTATTCCTCGCCATAGCGATATTAAAAGGATTTTATCTTCAAGTCTGTTGAAGACCTAGCTCATGGGGATATTGATTTGGGATTGCATTAATACTGTATATCAATTTGGGTAAAATGGCCATTAGTTACGTTATATTAGTTTTCCAATCCATGGACATGGGGTATCTTTCCATCTTTCATGATCCCGTCATTAATTTTAGGATCTTTATCTTCAGGGTTTAAAATATTTGTTGTAGAGATCTTTGGGTATGTTTTTGGTTATGGTTGTCTCCCACCGTCATCTTTATTAGTTTTAGGTCTATTTCGTGAGTGGGAAGGTCTTCTTATATTCCTTCTCCATTGACTTATTGTTGTGTAAGTAAAGAAAAGGCTTTACTGATTGTTTCAGGTTATTATATTCTGTATTCCACCATCTTTACTGAAACTCCTTAATCATTTTCCAGAAGTTTTCTGGTGGAGTATTTCTTACATTTGCCCTTAAGGTAACACTAATCATATCATCTCGCAAAAGAGGGTAGCTTTTAACTCCCTCTTATTCTAGATTACGTAACTCATTTACATTTTTAATATTCCCCTCTCTTTTGATTGCCCTAAAGCAAGCAGTTTCAAGCATTATGCTTTGAAGCAGGGTGGCAATAGGGGCAGACTTGCTGGGTTCTGACTTTTAGAGGAATAATGCTTTCCTATTTTCCTACTTCCCACTTAGGGATATGTTGGCAGTTGTGGCCTTGCTTATATATGTGCTCTCGGTCATTCTTCGTTGAGGAATGTTCCATTTCGATCCAAGTTCCCCATCTAGGGCTTTTAAACATTGAAGCGATGCTGATCTTAGTCCAAACAGGCTTTTTCTGTTTGGGGTACTACCTCTACATGGGGAGGCTTCATCACTATACTCTCAGAGATGCCTGGGTGACTCCTTTTTGCCTATAATCTGGGGCTGGTGGATAAAGCTATATTTTGACAGCCAGGATGGGCTGTGAAGCACTGTCTTGAACCTTCTTAACTTCTCCAGCAAATGGGATTTTATTCGATTAGCTATCAGTGTTGTTTCCGTACATTCTGTTTTATTTCCCCTCACCATAATTCTTCTTTCCTCAAATTTAGTTTTGTTTTGTTTTAGTAAATTTTGGCAGTTTAATTGAGTAGAAACTCCTACTTGGTTGGTTCTTATTTGGTGTTTATGGAATACATTCCTTATTTTTGAGAGCACAAGAGCCAGAATATGATATAGTTGAGATAAAGAAAAAGTTCCTCTTTTAGTTATAATGTATCCACTTAATAGATGGGATCACTGGAACGGAGTGGATCTTAATTTTGTTATTGTTATAAGGCGATTACTTTTGTGGGTCCATTAAGATTTAAAATCACGAAGATAGCTGAGTAAACGTTTTGGAGCTTTTTTACTTATCCTGTGATTTAAACAAATATCTTACTTTTAAATGTTTAAATATTTTATTTGTTATTTTATTTTTGTCTTGCTTTGTTTTCATTTGATTTTTAGTTCTGGTTAGAAGGGCTTTTGGTAACACAAAAAATAAAAAATAATAAAAAAAAAAAACCAAATTAAAATAAAAAAAAAAAAATAAAATAAAAAATAAATTTTCTTCTTCAATCCTGAAATCCTTTCTGAATCCTTAGTTCAACATGAAAGAAAAAACATAATAAGATAAAAAAATTAAAAATGTTCTTTCTTTTGGTTAATGTTTAAAATCTCGATAATATCCTCATCTTTCTACAATTGGCTGTGACACTGCTTGGTTTATGGGTGACAAGACATTAAAATCTTCATTACTCATTAGAATAGTAACTTTTTAAAAAACAAGATATTTTTTTTTATTTTACTTTTTTAAATTTATGAATGCTGTGGGGTCTGAGCATGTTGAATGAAGGTTCCCTAGATGTCAGAAGAGGGCATTCAATTCCATGGAGCTGTAGTTACAGGCATTGTGAGTTGGGTGATGTGGGTGCTAGGAACTAACTTCAGTCCTCTTCAAACAGCACCCTCAACTTCTAAGCCATCTCTCTATCCTCTAATAATATTTCCTGACTAATACATTTAGTAATGTTCTAGTGTATAGCCATGGACTGTATAATATTTTAGTTGACAATGCACTACATTGATGACAGTGGATCTCATAAGAGTATAATATGACTTGAAAAAAAATCCATCACCCAATGATGTAGGCACCATAAAAATCACAGCAGTATGCATGACTCATTTGTTTGTGAATAATATGAGTAACTTACTATGCTGAAAGTCATATATAAAGACCTAGCACTACAGTTAATGCCCATACATAATATTGTAAATGGCTATGAATAGTGTTACTCTGTTATGTATTCATATAATAAACATGTTTATTTGTAAATATTTAGAGGGTCTGCTTTCTACGTTATTTACATTATTTTTAGGAACATGTTAGCAGCACAGCCCATCATGCCTTTACTTGTCTTCTGTTTGCAGGAAGAGGCCAAGCTGAGTGATTGACTTTTACTATTGAGGCTTCTGTATTACATACACTCCATGATATTAGGGTGAAGAAATCACCTAACAATATATTTCTAGGAATGTGTCCCATCATTAAGGGATGCATTACTATATTTCTGCCATAACGGATTAATTTTGAACTCTTTCTTTTTTTTTTTTTACTACTCTTTTTTTTTTTTTTTTTTTTTTTTTTTTTTTTTTTTTTTTTTGTTTTATATATATATTATCAAATCTTAGACCCGTGTCCCCCGTCCCTACCCTGCTTTTCTATACCTCTACTTCTTTTGCCGGTTGTATTTTAAGAACCTACTAAAACTTAGCTTTGGTGTTTGTGTATGTGTGTGTGTGTGGGTGGTGTTGGGGGTGTGTACATACAAATGCATTAACAACAACTAAAATACTAGCATTAGACATCAAACCATGTTTCCTTCCCCTTTTCCTCATATTTGCTTCTCCCTGGAGTTAAATTTGTCTATCTTTATGCTTTTCTTTTCCATATTTGATTTGTTATAATTTTTAATAGAATTTGTCTTTTAAAGGCTAGCTTATATCCTCGTTTTGCTTCAGCTTGGATTTCTGTGCCATTACTTAAAACCCAATCCTTTGTACATGGCTAAGTCAGCTAAGGGGAGGAAGGATTTTATCTTGGTGTCTATTTCAGAGGGTCAGCTAGTGACTGGCTGGGTTCACTGCTTAGGGCCAGAGGTGAGACAGCATACCGCAGCGGTGAGAGCATGTGGAGAAGACCACTTTCTCACTTCATTGGTGGCCAGAAGCAGAAAGAGACACAGAATGAGGAAAGGGCTAGTGACGACGAGGTATGGCTCCCNTTCTGGCTTTAGAGGCATGAAGTTTGCAAGAGTGAAGGGGTCATAAGTTCTCCCTCCATGGTTTCAGAGAGCCAGAGACACCAGGCAGAGTGCAGCAGTGGCGTCCCTGAATAAAGAAGGCCCTGATAGGCCATTGCATGCAGCTGTGAATGTGAATCCTGGTTGGCAGCAGAGACCCCAAGAAGACATTCGAGATGCCAGACTTGTGAGATATTTGCCAAGGAAAGCTGCATACAGGGAGTGGTACTGGCCTAAGAAAGAGATGTATGTTGCAAGCAAAGCTGGAAGTGCTGAGCCATCTAAGCCCTTTGGATGTCAAGTCCCAGAAGTTGCACATGTTGCTACTGGATTTGGTGTTTGTCCTGCTAGTTTTCTGTCTTGTTTTGGTCCAGTATTTCCTCACTATGCCTCTATTCCTCCCTTTTGGAATGGGAATGTGTACTCAGTTCCACTGTATGTTGGGAGTATGTAATTTGCCTTTTGATTTTATGAGAGTTTACAGGTAAGAGATTGGCCTGTGTATTCAGTTCCACTGTATGTTGGGAGTATGTAATTTGCCTTTTGATTTTTACAGGAGCTAACAGTTAAGATATTGGCCTGTGTCTCAGAAGAGATTTTGGACTATACACTTTTGAATAGAATTGAGACTGGTAATGACTATGGGGACTTTTAAGGTTGGACTAAATGCATTTTGCATTTTATATGGTCAGGAGCCTATGGGGGCCAGGGAGTGGAATGTGGTGGTTTGAATAAGAGTGCCCCCCATAGGCTTTAAGTATTCAGACATTTTGTCTCCAGTTGGTGGCATTGTTCTTGGAGGCCTTAAAAGGTGTGGCTGTGCTGGAGGAAGTCCGTTATTGGGGGCAGGCTTAGTGAGTTTAACAAGCCTTGCAGTCTTCAGTCCTGCTCTCTCTCTGCTTCCTGTGCTCATTGCGAGATGTGACCCTTGGCTTGCTGCTCCAGCCTCGGCCACCATGCTTCCTGCCACAATGGACTCTGATTCCCTGGAACTGTCAATCATAAGCTCAAATAAACTCTTCCTTTGATAAGTTTCCTTGCTCATGGTGGTTTTATCACAGCAACAGAAAAGTGACTAATACAATGTCTGTCTATTTTGTTTATCTTTTCAAAGAAACAGCTTTTGGATTCATTGATTCTATGTATTGTTTTTTGTTTGTTTGCTTGTTCTACTTCATTGATTTCTGCTCTGATTTTTGTTATTTCTTCCTGTCTGTTGGGTTTAGGGTTCGTTTGTTGTCTCTCAAGTGTTTTTAGCTGCAGTGTTAGATCATTATCTTCTTGATAGAAATTTTTATTTTTGAGAATTTCATGCATGAAATATATATAAAATCTTCAGAATCTATTTAGTGGTGCTTGTGTGTTTAGGGCTAATCACTTGGGATTGGATAAACTATCAGGGAGCTTGACCCTGGAGAAAACAGATTCTTCCTCTCTCAGCATTAATTGCGTATAACTCTTCACCTTGAGGTGAAACCTTGTACAATTTCCTCCATTAACATTGGCATGTCCATTGGCATGTCCATGGTGCTGTCATTATGCAGGTCTTGTTTAGGAAATGATATTGCTGATATTTCATGGACACAGCTTCCCCATCATGTCTAGAAGACACTGTCTAGCAACAGCCACCCTGGTCCTCTGCCTCTTTCAATCTTTCCATCTCCTCTTCCTTGCTCTCTGAGCCTTACATGTAGGAGTTTCATTGACATGTATCACTCAGACTCACATCACATGATCACTTACTCTCTGCATTTTGACCAGTTGTTGAACTTTGTAATAGTCTCCACCTGTTGCAGAGACAAGCTTTTTTGATGGGAGATGATAGCTATACTTACTTGTCGATATAAGGCTATGTATTTAGAATATAGTAAGAAATTATATTTCTTTAGGAAACTGCCAGAAGTAAGTTATTCTTTAGAATCATGGCCTCTATAGCCATGGATATTTGGGCAAGATTACAGCACTGAAGATGAATTTCTTCTAATTGAGAAAACTTTAAGTTCAATTAGACAGTTGTTTGATTACCCTCAAGATACAATTGGTACTACTGCACCAACAGGGATATTTTGGTGGACTGGTCATCCTTGTAATTAGGCTTTCCAGCTTGGTAAGATAGTTTGCTTTTCGCCTTTGGCCATTTGCATAGCACCTTCTGACATTATGAAGGCTAATTCTTAGGGAGAAGGCTTCCAGATCAATTAGACCTTGATTCTTCCAAGTCCTGTACCTCAAGAGTGTGGTGCCCTCAGCAATTAGATCTTCTTCCTGAATTGCCCTTTTGCATTGTACCAATCAATGATTCATTTTTTATTCTTGGTTATTACATCTTGGAGTCTATGTTGTGGGATATTGCTATAGTCATTCCTTAAATGTTAGCACAGCATATCTTATTTTACCCTTTTAATCTTTTTACATTTTGTATGTGAGGTTAACTTCCTGTCGTCAATAGATAGTTAAATCCTGTATTTTCTAATATGAGATAATTTCTGTCCTTTAATTAGGGTGCTGAGACCTCTTACTTTCATTGTGATTACTAGATAAGTGTAAATCCATTATTTGAGTCTTAATTTTCAACTTTCTCTGTATTTTTATTTGTTCCTCCTTTGTTTCTCTCCTCCACTGAGTTTTGAATACACAAACTGAGGTTGACAGTCCTTTTTCTGTAAAGTGTGGAGTAACACTTTAGCTTTCATGGTTCACATATCAATATTGGTTACATATTCTTCATGCCTTGATTTTAAAGAATAAAAACATGTTGATTTTGCAGACCTTGTATCCACAGGATCTGTGGGTGGGACTGATAGGTGAGCTGCTCTTCTTCCTGTGGCTTGACCTCTCATATGCAAGTCTACTGCAAGTATTATTATAACATAGCCTCATACTAACCAGAAAAGTGTGTTTACGTTTTTCTCCCTTTTGACTTTTTTTTTTACTTTCTCGTAAATTTTACTTTTGTGAAGTTAAAGCACCAGGGAACATGGTTTCTTTTGTTTAAATAATTATATTTGAACTGAAATGAAAAAAAATTTTTACCCCAAAAAGTTACTATGACTTGTGCTGTGTGCTCTTTGTCAAAGAGACAGATTCTCACCTGGTATAATTCCCTTTTCTAGCTGAAAGATTTCCTTTCTAATATTGAAGTTCTGTGAGTGGTAAATTCTTCCTGTGACACAAGTTTCCTGCTGTTTAACTTTTTTTTAGATTTTGTATACCTGAAAATCTATCCCCCCTTGTTTTCTAAAGGTAGTTTTGCAGGATATAGATTTCTAGGATCAAAGATTTTCATTTCTGTCTTATATGTTCTGTGAGTGGTTGGGAAGACTGTCCATCCTGCTGCTTTTTCTTTTCTGATAGAACAGACTGTAAACATGGATTTGATTAAATTGGTTGATGATGTCTGGTTTTTCTTTTCATTGTGGAAAGGATACTGAGGTCTCTGACTGTAATTGCGGAGTTGTCCTTTCATTGTTTCAGTTTGTGCTTGGCTAGCATGCAGCTCTGTTGCCTGGATACATAACTACTTGCAATTGCACGATCTTTTGGTAGACTGACCCTTTTATCATTATA
This sequence comes from Rhizomys pruinosus, assembly GCA_009823505.1. Lineage (NCBI taxonomy): Eukaryota > Metazoa > Chordata > Mammalia > Rodentia > Spalacidae > Rhizomys > Rhizomys pruinosus. The sequence continues at coordinate 2,041,599 of VZQC01014917.1, read as the reverse complement.
TAATATCCTTTTCTCTTCCTGGTAATTTTCTGTGCCCTGAAGTCTATCTAATGGAGCTATTCCTGCCTTTTCCTTTTGGGTTCATGTTCATATGGTGTATACTGTTTCATCCCTTTACTTTCAGCCTGCATATATCATTATAAGGCACTTTCTTATGGACAGCATCTAGTTGGGTCATCATCTTTTTGCCCTGTCCATCCTCACTTCAGTGGTGCATTTTATCCATTCACATTACATGTTGTGATTAAAAAGTTAAGGATGGAGCTCCTCATCTTGCTTCCTGTTGTTACTGTTTCCACTTATCCTTCCTCTGATTTCCCGGTACTTCTGTGGGTTAGATGAATTTCTGCTTTAAACAAATATGTTTTATGTATGATATTTCTGAGCATGTCTCTTTGTGCAGTTATTACAGTGGTTTTTCTAGGTAAGCATAGTCATCACATAAAAGCCTACTTGTTCTAACACTAAAGTTTCATTTCTCTTTATTCCCTCCCCAGTTTACAATATAATTATCTTAAATACTTCCTGTTCACATGCCGAGACATTCTAAATTCTCTACCCAATTTGCTGTGAACTAATGAAGTTTTCCATTCCGCTCAGCAGACCAGCCACGAATCCCACCCCCACGGATGCTAGGTAATATTTACTCTTACTTATCCTAATCCTTTCTGTTCATTCTCCTCAGCCTTGGGCTTATTTCTTCACTCATAATGGCTGATTCAAACTATGGTGACTCTTTGAGGGAGACTCTGAAGAAAATTAGGATTCTCTCATTTTTTTAATTTTTTTTTTAAATTTTATTTATTTCTGTATGTGTATGAATGTACCGTCTGCATGTAGGTCTGTGCACCCGTGTCGTGCAATGCCGCGGAGGTCAGAAGAGGGTGTCGGATTCCTCTGGAACTGGAGTTCTCCTGGAATTGGCGTTTCAGACAGTTCTCGGCCACCATGTGGGTGCTGGGGATCGAGCCCCGGTCCTCTGTAAGAGCGGTCAGCACTCTTAACCGCTAGGCCATCGCTGCAGTCCCGGAATTCTCTCATTTTACACCTCCCTTGTCCTGTGAACTGCAGCTGCTCCTTCCCCTACCCATCTGGGTAACTCGGGAATTGATTGCCTCCATCTGCCTTTCCTCTCTGTTACACTCTGTCAGTTCTTGGACAACTCACCTTCTGTGTTTCCCATTTCAGAGGTTAAATGCACGACTTGTTTTGAAGACAACTCCAAACCCCCAACCTTCAGACAGCTAATACAATATGATCTTAGATTAAGTGTCTCAGGAATGTGGTTAGGAGAAACTTGCCAAACTGCATGGGCCCTCTCCTGTGTCCACAGACGCTGAAGGAATACCCAGGATATGTTAATTACAGAAATGAATTAAATAGCATGCGATAATAATTTAATTAATTAACCCCATCTCAACTTTGGGGCTATTTTTTTTATCAAATTTCTATAGTAAGCCACATGTTAGCATACAAATTGAGCAATGAAAAAAAATGTACAGATTAGCCAACATATCACCTTACATTTTCAGTATACCTATTTTACTACTGAGTAAAAGGTGTTCAGCAGCCATGAATATGCCCAAGGTTAAACAACTATAGTAGGACAAAATAGAATATCAAATTTATTTTCTGCTTTCCTGCGTCATGCATTTTCTAACAAGGTACATTACTATGAATTCTAAATCCACTTAATTATAAGTCCTAAATATATCTTGTGAACAACAGCAGCAGCAATAATAATATAAGAAATGCTAACATCCAGTGCTTGTTCTGCATGTGATTTATATTCATTGTGTTTATCCTATGACACATCTTTGAAGAAAGCATTTACCATAAATGATGGAGTTGGGATTTAAACATCTGCTTGACTAGTTTCAAGGTCTTCTTTCTTTCCACATGCTATTATTCCCCTAGGAACAAAAGTCATAATTTTAGAAATTACTTAGTTTATGTTTTTGAATATTGCAACATTATATTATAGATTACTTATGTTCAAGGACACACAGTATATTAACGGCAGGACTTAATATCAAAGTCCTCAGATACCTAGTTTTCATCTTTCTTAAACAACATTGTAAGCCTTTGTTTTATATTCATTGACAAAACAAATGAAGAATGTATCAGTTTTCTTTGACAAAGAGATAGGATGAAAAGTAGCTGAAAGAAACATAAACAAGGATAATATCTTAAAGAAAATGTCTCTCATGGGAGCAATGGAGATACACTCATCCAAATCAATCAAAGACCATAAACTACTAAATGGAACAAGTCTAATCCTTGCTGGAAACAAGCTGTTCTTGTGTTTAATTTATTAGTTTTGCTATTTCTTGTAATGCAATTATCTTAATAAATATTACTAGAGATAGGCTGGAAGACATCCCACTGAGAACCCTTCTTCTAAAGTGGGATAGTCAGTAAAAATAATCTAATGAAATTCTGCTGAAATAAGAACTTATTTTCCCTCAAAATTATGTATAGATATTTTGTTCCAACTGTGCTTTCATAAAATAGATCTGACTTGACTTTTACCTGTTAGATTCTCCTAACTAATCAAGTATACCCATAAAAGGTTAGCCTCTCCTGAGAGGAGACTGTTATTTGTAGTACTTTCCAGTGTTTGTGGCACAAATAATTTGACCATGGGCAATTTTAAGCTAGCATAAGGCTAACTTGTTCACAAATTTCTGAAAATATAGCAATTGCATTTCACAGGCCAGTGTGTGTGCTAGCTACCAACACATATCATTGGATCTAACACAGAAACAAGAGAAAAGCTTCTTTTCTGGACTGGAGCAATTTTTTCTTAGATAAAGATTACTGTGATCTTTTTTCTCAGGCATCAGGGATATAATTTGGTGTAAGACAGGTTCCTTGTGCTACAAAGGCTTAAAATCTAACTCGAAAGCAGGACTTTCACAAGACTTAAATAATATTGAACACCATGCACTGTTGATCAATAGTGTTAGAGATAAATATGAACAGATTTTGCATTACCCAAAATTTGTAAATCAGAACATGCTACATTCTTCAGGCCTGCAAAACAGCATTACATTTGTTTGGTCTTTCAAAACTTGAACATTTTGTCTTAAGAAAATGCATGGACTGAGTTTAGGGAAAAAAATGATCCTGTTTGCTCAGCTGCCATACCACCAACTTTGTGATATTTTAAACACACACAAACACACATATATGTATATATACATATATATGTGTTTAAAACATCACATATATACATATATGTATATGCATGTATGTGTGTATTTATATATTTACCCCTGTGGTGCTGCATACAGAGCCCACATCCTTGAACAAACTAATCAAGGGAAAATTATATAATTTTCGGGGTTTTTTTTTTGAGACAGGGTCTTCCTGTAGTTCCAGCTGTCCTGGAACTCACTATGTAGACCAGGCTGGCCTTGAACTCACAGAGATTCATCTGCCTCTGCCTCCTGAATGCTGAGATTAAAGGCGAGCACCCCCACACCTGGCTCAAATGATATACTTAGAGTCTTCATTTACCCATTCTTTCATTGATTCTTTCATTCATAAATTGTGTTTGTGAACCTGTGCAGCACAAACAGGCTACTGGATGCTGGGTATACAAAGAGAACCAAGATGTATCTTTAAATTCATTATCTGTTGCTGCTATAATGTTACCGCAACCCCAGGGGCTCAGAAGACCAGAAGTACATATTCTCCTCCTTCTGGAAGTTACATGTTGAAATGGGTCTAAAATTAAGGCACCACAGCACCACATTCTTTCTGGAAGCTCTAAACAGAATTCATTTCAGTCCCCTCCCTAGCTTCTAGATGTCACACATTGGCTTCCATCTCCCTCAAAGCCATCACAGGTCATAACTTCTTCCCAACCCATCAGTCTGATGGAGACTTCCCTATTTTGCTGTGTTGAGATCCTTTGCGGTTTTCCTGAGCCTGCCCAAAATAATCTCCCAAATTCAAAGGCAAATAACAATCTGAGTCTAATCCTGATTCTTACTCACTCTTATAATTTATTAGATAATGCAACTAATAATCAAACTATGCACATCATAACTGTAACACGTCGCAGTTGGGTTTTTAGTCTCATAGGGTTGATGACCTTGGCCTTTCTTTGCTGTGTAATCAGCAAATCCTCAAGTTTAGCTTCCCCATAGACAGACAGACAGACAGACAGACACACACACACACACACACACACACACACACACACAAGTATTTGGGAGCACAAAGTAGACTAGATAGATCTTAAAACATGAGTGTCATGAAGTGAGATGGAAGAGAAGTGGGGGTAGAGCTTAGAGGAGATGGAAGAGGGGGTCTAAATGAAAATACATCATATGAAATCCTTTTTAAAATCATTTCATTTTATTCCTCCAAGGAGAGAGCCAATAGCCAATTAGATTTGGGATATACAGACATATGGCTGCCACTGCTGCACAGTATTTCCAGGCAGATGAGGTGTAGCTGGTGCTGACGGAGGAGTCTTGCTTGAATCAAGGAGACCTATACTTGCTTTATTGGTTTAGTGGTCTTTGGTAACACTCTCTGGCATCCCAGAGACCATCTGTATACTTGCAAGTGCGGTCTCCATACATCTTTTCCATGTTTGTATCAGGTCTTCAACAGCAGGGCCTTATCGCCTCTCTTCCTGCAGATATCCCAGTTAGGAGGCAAGGAGCCTTTACCATTTGTGGGGGCTGGATCCCCTGGCCAACATCTCCTTGGTAGAATAATCCATGTTGATGTCAGAGCTCTTGTATGATATATTGTGTTTAGGTGCTAAGCTTAAGGAGACTTTAGCATAATTTGTGTTCTGAATAGAAAATAATCCTTTCACAGTTTCTATGTCCATTAGTCAATTAAAGAAGGCAGTTTTACTGATTTTACAAGAGAACACTTCTATAACAGCTGGTTCCAATCTACAGCGGGAGAATGACCTCATCACCTCTTATTTCTCTTTTTCTATGGGGGGGAGTTAAGAAATCTCTTGTATTAAACTTTTTGCAGCACCTAGAAGGTAAGCTTCGTTAGGAATCATTAAAAAATAGGTTTTACTAGTAGGATCCACGAGGGGCCTGATGTCTGCAGGAATCTGAGGCATTTCTTCCCTTCAGTGCCAGAGGAGTCAATCCTTTGCTGGCACTTTCTGGTACATCCTAACTCAAGGCAAAGCTGCATTTTCTTTCTCAGCCATTAAGTTGGTGATACTCTGGCCTGTTGGAACATCAAATCCTTTCCCATAGTTAGTTTTAAGATTTGGGTTGCAAGGTTTTTTGACAAAAAGTTTTCATATCTATCTAATATCCCCCTTTTTTTATTTAAGGTTTATTTTGACCCATGAGTCTCAAAAAAGCAGTTGTTTTATACATACTATAGGGTGGAATCAAGGCACAGATTTCATCAGTTCACACCCATGCTGTTTTGGGTTACTGTATGTGATTAACTTGGGAAACAAAGTGCTTCATTAGTAGGATCAAAGCTATATATTATACTGTTTAATACCTAAATATCTAATTGCATGTGCTTCATTAGAGGATCAAAAGGTTAGACCTGGGACAAGCTGGGCAGCCCATGAAAGAAAACGCCAGAACTGACTAGAGACCAACATCAGCTCCAGAGAAGTAGAGTGTTTGCTTCTCATCCACTGGCCCCTTTTCTAAGCCTAGGGAACAATCGCGGAAGAGGGGGCGTGGTAGAATGTAAGGGCTTCGATTGGGGTTAATGGTGAAACTACAACATATAGACTGGACACTCATTTGATCAACTTGATTGAACATACAAGCCCCCCCTTTCAGGATGGTGGGACCCATGAGCTGTTGTGTTTGGCACAACTGCTTGCAAATTGGTTTTACATGAAGGATGGCTTGTACTCACAAATTATCACCATTAGTTAAAAAAAATGAAAACAAAACAAAACAAAAAAGCAGAGAAAGAATGCAAAAGGCTTACGGCAGAATGCCGATCTGCGATGGGTAGGGTTGGGGTGGGGGGGGGGAAGGGAAGGGGATATATGCCTGAACTGAATTGGAAAATGATGTATGAAATACACAAAGCATCAATAAAAATAAATTTTAAAAAATCATTTCATTTTATTATTTTTGTTTTATGTCTATGGGGGTATTGCCTGCATGTATGCAAGTGCACCTATGTTGTACAATTCCTGAAGAGATAAAAAGAGGGTGCCAGATCCCCTGGAACTGGAGTTAAGGACAGTTGTTAGTTGCCACATGAGAAATGAGAACCCAACCCAGATCCTCTGTGAGAGCAGCCAGTGTTCTTTTGTATGTAAAATACTTTTATTGATGTTTTGTGTGTTTCATACATCATTTTTCAGTCCAATTTAGACCTGTTCTCCTTTCCCTGCCCCTCAACCCCACCCCAGTTCCTGCATTCTGCCATACATGTCTTGCATCTTTTTTCTTAGTCTTTTTAAAGTTTTTCTCTCCAGAGGTTTATTGTTTGGGGGCAGAATTTAACTTTTTCAGTCAGTTCTTTGACCCAATCCTTATGCTGTTGTTGTTCCCTCCCATTTGTATTGCTCCAAAATATGCCTATATAAACATCACATATATATCAAAATTATGACCTCTGAAAATAAACTGTATGTTAATTCCAAAATATGTTTAGGAACTCACATTTTTCCTTTAATTTTATATTACTCTAATATATGAAAATACACCTTCCACCCATATATGGTAATTACAATGTCTGAAAATAAGTGGTAAGTTAAGAGCCCATTAAGAGATTCACATTATAACAACACAGTTGCCTTCACCTAAGAAATATAAAAATAATGTTACTCAGCTTGCCTTTCAACTGGGGATTTGGTGCTAGCATCCACAAATGAGGGATGCCATTTGTTATTTGTTTTTCTGGGACTGTTACTTCACTTAGCATTGAGCCATTCTCCAGCCTCATCTGAAATTCTTGAAGAGTCAATAAAAATATTATTAAACAATAAACTATGAATAAGAAACTTGAAATTTAAAACTAGTAAGAAACTTGAAATTTAAAAATGAAGATATTGCCCTGTAACTTTTCAGTACCTCATTGAAAACATCTCAGCAACAAATACAATCAAGACCTAGCATAACTACTTCAGGAATCTGTCACTTTTTCACAAATTTGGACTGTTGAGCAACTATTTGGATACATCTGCCTATTTATTCAATTTATTTGTCACCCTAGAAATGGAGGGTTTGGCTCAGGACTTGGTATAGACTTGAAAGAACAGAACACTTCTTGAATTCATTTGGACAGTGAATACTTTTAACAGTTAACAGTTCTCTTTTCAATGTAGGAATAAGGTGTTGAGCAGCCTGACTATTGTATATCCTAAGCAGGATGATAACAGCAAACTGAGGTGTAGAGAAAATTATATCTTCCCAGGGAATAGTCTCCAAATACTGCCTTTATTTCCTCTGTTGGAAATGAAATAATTACCCTGCTTAAGAGTGAGATTTTTGCCATTTAGAGTAGATTGATCATGGAGGCTCAGCAGGTCAGCTGTGTCTGAATGTGCCCTGGAAATGTATTAAAGGATCAATCCACATTACACATGTTTAATCTTCCTGTCTATTGTTCCAAGAGTCCATAAAGAATCCAATTTACTTTCAAATGTTAATGTCTCACAAGTTCATTTTCTTCAAGAAATATTTTACATCTACTTAATTCAACATTATCTTAGATTGTTGAATATATCTTATATACAAGATCACATATTGGACATGTAGTTTTCTAATATCAAAAGTAGCTATAGACAAAACTAAATGGCAGTAAGTTAAATTCTGAAGTAGTTACTAAGCAAATCATTAAATAGATCACTCACTAAACTGACAGATGCATAGGTGCTAAATTACTAAAGAGGGAAAATTAATATGGACCACATAGGCAAATAAAGAAAACCCTTCAATCGTTAAAGCAAATATTAGTTGTTTGATTCTTGCTGGAATATGGATCTTTCTTTCTGTTCTTCTTTCATTGAATTTTTAAAATTTTATACAATACATTTTGATCATATTTAGACTTCCTCTCCTACCTGTACCCCTGAATAGTACCCTTCACCCAATTTCATGTTCTCTAACATAGATATAGATGTAAATATGCCTGTCAAGTCAAATTTGAGTCCCCAAATTTCACTCTGATGTAGGTCCTTCCACCATAGTCCGGTTGTCCTACCCAGGGTCACTGGTTCTCCCCCTCCCCGCAGCTATTTTTTATCCATAGATTCTCAGCTCCAGTTGGGGTTTCTTAACAACTTCCTCACTTCCCTCTATGTTGGGATTTTGTCTGGCTTGAGCTTATGTGGGAATTGTGCACACTGCCACCATTGCTCTGGGTTCACTTCCACAATGATCCCTGAGCCTTGAGAAGCCAAAGTTTGGCATAAATGTCTTATTGAAGGATAAGGAATCTGCAGTTGGTATAGCATGGACTGTTGTCCAAAAGACTGACCATGGACATCAGATGCTTTCTTCCCAAGCTTGGCTGCACATGCTTGCTTAGTATCAACACAAACAAACATGACTATTGATGTACTTCAAGAAAGAAGGGGTTGGGAGTGTCAGTCATGCCTCCCAACCAACCAGTTGGCCTGAGTTGCCTGTGGAGGAGGGGCTAAGATTATAGTCCACACCAGGATGGAGACTTTCCTGTGCAGTTTTTGGAGCAAAATCCCACATTTCTATATGTAACCCACTCACCAATTGCTCTGTTAGGACTCCCAATTAAATCACCTATTTGGCAAACTCTTACCTTGCTTTGATGTAGGGACCAAGAGAGGAGGGGACTGGATGCCATTCGGGGCTCCTGGAAGAAATTTTACAACACTTGGACAGTTGTGTGTCTCTAGAATAGGAAGTGTTAAATGGGGTGGGGACATAAAGGTCTTTTGAGAAAGGCAGATGGAAACCTACCACTATAGAAGCTTCTTAAAGTGTACACATACAAAATAAAATATAAAGAGGCTAAAAGTAGTTACCCCATACCTTGCCCTGCCTAGATAACAAACGCTAACAAAGAAAAAGCCCAGTCCCATAAATGGACTCCTTCTTTTAGCCATGGGTTCCGTAGACCTTCAAATAATATTGACCATTGCCCCTGCTTTTGATTACCAACAAGAAGCTGACAGTAAGGTCTCGTCAAGGAAGGCAATACATACATAAGTTGTAGAACAAACAGGAGACTTCAATGCTTTGTCTACTGGCTAGCTTGCATGGTGCTGGAAGGTGGTATGTATGCTACCAGAAAAAGAAATTAATCATCAGCCTCGCCCAGTTGTCAATCCTGGGAGCTACAACCAACCTGGCAATTCTCGGCCACTGCTGCAATGGTGGCATGAATGTTGTGAGAGGAGTCAACCTCTTTCTGATTGGATATTAAGGTCTACTTCACAAGACGGGGCCTGTACAGAGACTGATATCTGGCCTAGGACCTTGTGGCTAGATGGGACACAGGCCATAATGGAAAGCCTACTACTACCATTCTGCTAAACAGACACAGTATTAAACCAATTCCTAATGGCTTATTGTTAGGCCCATAGATTAAGGCATCTCTTGACTTTTCCCAATTTCATGCAGCAAATGGATCATGAATCTCTTGAAGGACTTGAGTTGTATAATGATTTTTTCTCCTTTGTCACTCAGATTAACAATGTGTCATGCTTAGATCTAGAGAAAAGCAAACATTATACTATAATTTACTACTAGTATTACCGTTGAGTTTTTAATCTTCTTAAGTAAGTATAGGAAATTTCCAAAGAATATTTGCTGTTGTTTAGATAAATACAAAAAGAGTTTCCTTAACATCATAAACATTATAGATGGCCAAGTAACTGCTACTAGCGAGTTTATCACACATAATTTTCTCCTCCAATTTATTGAATACTTTTATTGCCAAACACTTGGGTAGCTGTTTTGCTAAATTATTTCACTCACTTAATCCTTATAACAATTCAAATAATAGAGGTGTATTGGCCATGTTTTACAGAAAAAGAATGGAGGCATTAATAGGCACAGCAGTCAGGGGAATTAGTAAGAACAAGATCCTCCAATCAGGACCATGCTTTTATTTATTTATTTATTTATTTATTTATTTATTTATTTATTTATTTATTTATTTATTTTGAGACAGGGTCTCCCTTTAGTCCCAGCTGGCCTGGAGCTCACTCTGTAGACCAGGCTGGCCTTGAAATCACAGAGATCCACCTGCCTCTGCCTCCCGAGTACTGGGATTAAAGGTGTATACCACCACCAGTTTTCTCATATTGCCATAGTATAGGTGAGTTCATTCTAAAGATGATTTATCAGTCTTACTGGTTGGTAACATTATAAATTAATTCAACTAGCATTGATTATTTTTCATGACATCACAATAACATTGATTCTATGCAGCAATTACACCAACCTATATTTTGTACTGGGATCGACGTTGCCAAAGACATGAAGGACTTCCACTTAGGGAAAATGTGAAATTAATGGTTTTCTTTGAATAACTAGACTCCATGTTAATTGTAAATGCCCTTGCCTACATGATATTTAAATTCTTTAAAAAATATTTTAAGCCAGGCACAGTGGTGCACACCTTTAATCCTAACACTTGAGAGGCAGAGACAGGTGGATCTCTGTGAGTTCAAGACCAGCCTGGTCTACAGAGTGAGTTTCAGGCCAGCTGAGGCTACAAAGAGACCCTTTCTCAAAAAGACCAAAACATGGGGCTGGAGAGATGGCCTAGTGGTTAAGGGCACCGACTGCTCTTACAGAGGACCTGGGTTCAGTCCGCAGCACCCACATCGTGGCTGAGAACCATCTGTAACTCCAATTCCAGGAGAACTCCAGTTCCAGGGGAATGTGACACCCTCTTCTGACATCCGCGGCATTGCACGACATGGGTGCACAAACCTACATGCAGACAGTACATTCAAATAAATAAATAAATAAATAAATAAATAAATAAATAAATAAATAAATAAAATTTTTAAAAAGACCAAAACAAAAATATTTTAAAAAATTTTGAGACAGGGCCTCATTGTACCCCCACTGACCCGGAACTGACTATATAGAGAAGGCTGGCCTCAGTCTCACAGAGATCTGCCTGCCTCCACCTCCCAAGTGCTGGGATTTGAAGGTGTGCAGCCCTAAACCTGGCATGATTTTTTCTCATTCTTATACCTAACGTGCTTTCAGACCAATCTGCGGTACTGTTAAAGAAATGCCTCAGTGACATTTTTTGGGGGGGGTCTATGATAGTTTAATAATTATGTCTCACTGAGTAAGTCTAAACATGTGAAAGGAATCTTTCTGCAGGGATCCATATGAGCTTGTTAAAAATTTCTGAGAAGGGTAAATTCTTGGCTTCTAGAAGAATCTCTTGAGAAATAGCTCTGTTCTCAAAAGAAGTTCTAGCTGTGACACTGGATCTGGGCTCTCATAGGAGCCATGCAGAATGAGCCTTTAAGCAAAGGCATTGACTGAGCAAATGAAAAGTGCTAACTGTGAACCTGATGTTGAGCCTCAGTGCAGTCTTTGTTACTGGAGTACTAAGTAAGGAATGGACCAGTTCAGAGCTGAGCTGTAAACAATCTATAATTGAGATTGGTCATTGTTATTTTATCTATTATACATAGAACTGTATTCGGTTCTCAGAAGAATATTTTATGAAGGAGGATGTCAAGCACAATGTTCCCAAAGGCAGATGGCAGGGCTTTGTGAATCATTTTTGCATACAACATGATGGAGCTCCCTGGGCCTGTTTAGCCTGAGGAGGAGAACGGGAGAGTGCACCATCAGGACCCAGTTATTTGAAGAATGTGTCATTTTGAGTGACTCCACAAAGGAAATGAAAGCACAGGGATTAGCAAGGAGTCAGTGCTCCACTGAATGTAACAAACACTAACAGCACTTTTCTCTGTAGTTCAATGAGGATGACAGTGAGTTTTCCATCATTACAATACAGTCACAGGAAGGGCACCCTCAATGGATCTGCGCGTGTGCGCGCACACGCTTCTGCGCGCGCACACACACACACACTTTCACTAATGAGGAAACACAACTTGAGAGAAGTTGTGTGCCATTAAGGTCATATAGCTGTTGTTAGAAGGGCAGGGCTTACCTGACCCAGCCATACCTCTCCTGGGCATGTACCCACAAGACTCATCTTACCGCAGAGATACATGCACAGCCATGTTTATTGCAACTCTGTTCACAATAGCAAGGAGCTGGAACCAGCCCAAGTGCCCCTCAACTGATGAGTGGATAGAGAAAATGTGGTACACTGACACAATGGAGTTCTATGCAGTGGTAAAGAAAGATGACATCAGGAACTTTGCAGGTAAATGGCTGGAGGTAGAAGTTATCATGCTGAGTGAAGTAACACAGACCCAGAAAAACAAACAATGAATGGTATTCCTCATCTGTGGAATTACCTAATTGTGTGGCAAACTGAGTAATGTCAATGTGATCTGAAAACAACTGTGCTCTTATATTGTGAATCCCTTAAAATATAATAAATAAATAAATAAATAAATAAATAAATAAATAAATAAATAAAGGGCAGGGCTTGTGCTCACAGCACTTCTGTTCAAAGCTTGCTCAAATAGCTCAGGGACAAAGATGTGACACTGGGCCCAATTACGCAGTGTCACTGGAAAGACAGAATTGTTGGAATGTGGAAATTGACAACATTTAAGAGCTCTGTTCCTTCTCAGACTCTGTGCTTTTAATTTGGATATGTGATTCATATAGCTGTATTTCCAAAGTTTTGCTATTGTATGCAAATGTCATTTCTAATCCATAAATGTTGTTCAAGTCACAGAATTGGAGATCTCTGTAGGACACAGCACAAATTCTAGGGGAGGTGAACATGAGAACAGACTACAGATCATTCTAGAAGCCTCTAGAACTCAAATGGCCTCTCTAACTGTAAAGAGCTCAAAGACTACCACTCCTAGGGACACTTATGAGACTTATGAGATATGACTTCACAACAAAGGTATTAGTTGAAAACTGGATATACATGAGAAAGGGGAAATAGACACACATTCATATCAGTCCATGGTTGTGCAATCATATGGTATCTGTCTTTAGGTGTAAATTTCAAAATAAGTTCATCTTCCAAAGATGTTGAAAAATTAAAAAGTATTTCTCAGCCATTTGCATTTCACCATCTGACAACTTCCTGTTTAGTTCCTTGCCTCAATTTTTTATTGGGTCTTTTTCATGTTTAGTTTTTTGGGTCTTTGGAATATTGTAGATACTGGTCCTTTGTTAGATGTACAGCTGGCAAAATATTTTCCCCATTCTGTGGGCTGATTCTTCAATCAGATGATGGCCTCCCTTGCTGTACAGAAGATTTTAGTTTCATGAAGTCTAATTTGTCAGTTCATACCTGTGCTATTGGGTTTCTGTTCAGAAAGCCTTTCCTATGCCTAAAGTTCCAGTATATTCTCTACTTTCTCCTCTCGTATATCAAGTTTTATGTCGAGGTACTTGATCCATTTGGAGTTGAGTTTTGTCCAGGGTGAGAGATAGGAATCTAGTTCCATTTTTCTGCATGTAGCCATCCATTTCGACCAGCACCATCGGATTAACATGCTGTCATTTGTTTTCTGCAATATGTACTCTAAGCCCTTTCGTGAAAAATCAGGTGTCTCTAAATCCATAAACTTAGATCCAGGTCCTCAATTCTATTCCACTGATTAATGGTGTTTTATGCCAGTTCCTTGGTATTTTTATTACTATAACTTTATAGTATGATTTGAAATCAGGGGTGGTGATGCTTCTAAATCTTATTTTTTCCAGGATTATTTGTCTAATCTGTGTATGGGGGGATTGGCATTTCCATATGAAATTAGAGATTATTCAATCGCTGTGCTGGATAGCTTTAGTGTCAACTTGACACACCTGGGTGGAGGGAGCCTCAATTGGGGAATTGGCTCCATTGGATTGGCCTGTGGCCACATATGTGGAGTATTGTCTGATTGTCGAGCAGTGTTGGAGGGCCCAGCCCACAATGAGTGATGCCACCCTGGGCAGGTTGTTGTGTACGACAGGCTGGGCATGAGCCAGGGGAGCAAGCCAGTGAACAGCATTCCTCCATGGCCTGTGCTTCAGCTCCTGCCTCCAGGTTCCTGCCCTGAGTTCCTGCCTTGGGCTCCCTGAGTGATGAACTGTGACCCAGGAGATGTAAGCTGAATAAACCCTTTCCTCCCCAAGTTGGTGTTGGTCAGAGTGTTTTGTCACAGCAATAGAAGACAAACTAGGACAATCTCCATGATGAACTGTGCTGGAATTTTAATGGGGATGGGGTTAAATTTATAAATTGCTTTTCATAAGATGGCCATTTTTATAATATTGATCCTATCAATCAATAGGCATGGAAAGTCTTTTCATTTTCTGGTATGTTCTTCAATTTACTTTTCCAAGCTTTAAAAATTTTATTAGACATTTTTACTATTCTAGCTAGACTTATTACGAGATTTTTTTTTTTTTTTGGAGTGAGGGTTATAGCAAATGGGATTATTTCCCTTTTTTTGTTTTGTTTCATTTTGTTTTTGGTCTTTCTGAGACAGGGTCTCCCTTTAGTGCCAGGCTGGCCTTGAACTTACAGAGTTGTTATTAGTATATAGGAAGGGTAATGATTTTTGTGTACTAGTTTGTATCTTGGTACTTTGATGAATATGTTCATTATCTCTAGGAGCTTCTCCGTTGGAGTGTTTAGTGCCTTTTATGTACAGAATCATATAATCTTCACATAAGGATGCTTTCACTCCTTTATCATTTGCATTCACTTAACTCTCACTTGTCTTTTTGCTCTAAGACTTCGAGCACTCTACTGAATAGGAATGGAGTGGCCATCCTTATTTTGTTCATCATTTCATTGGAAATGGTTTGAGGTTTTCTCCATTTAAGATGCTGTTGCCTGTTGGTTAGTTGTATATTGCCCTTATTACATTGAGGTTTGTCCCTGTGTATCTACAAGTTTAATCATGAAGGGATCTTGGATTTTGTCAAAGGGCTTTTCTGCATCTAATGAGATCATCGTGCAGTATAAATAAAAACTACTTTGTGATTTCATCTTACCCTAGTCAGGTTCAGAGCCAAAAAAAACCAAATTATGACAAATGTTAGTGAGGATGTGAAGAAAGGACAAAACACTTATTCACTGTTGTTCCAAGTGCAAACTGATATAGCCACTATGCAGATCAGTATGGAGATTGCCCAGAAAGCTAGAAATACGTCCACCATAGAATCAGCTATACCACTCTAGGGCATACACTCAAAAGAACTGGTATCCTACTATACAGACAACTATTTATCCATGTCCATGGCTGCTCTATTTGGGAGAAGAAATCATAAAATAGGAAGGGTTAAATGGGGCAGGAACTGGAAGAGCAGGATAAAGGAGGGGGCATGGGAGGGATAACTGACACTGAATGCCTTTTGAAAAGTCATATGGAAATCTACTACAGGAAAGTCTTCTTGATACACACACACACACACACACACACACACATTAGTTTGAAGTGAGTCATCTGGTAAGGGGGTCCAGTGCTCCTCCCATGTATCATAGGCTATCAAATGAAAGTCCATGCCAGGACTAGACTTATTTTGGACTTGTTGACCAACGAGGTCCCAAAGACCCTTAAACAATACAGGCTCTTGCCATTTATCTTGATTGTCCTCCAGAACTTCCTATTGCTGAACAAACTACATATGTAAGCCATGACTCAAACATGGGGAAATAACACTGGTAGATTACATAGTGCTGCTGGAAGATTCTGTGCATGTTACTGCAAGAGAAAAGTAATCGTCTACCTTACCCGGCTGTGAGTGACAGTAACAATTGGTCTGCCGTGATAAGCCCACTGATTCAATAGTGGTAAGAATATTATGAGAGTAACCAACTACTTCCTGATTCTATTGAAGGCCCACTGCACAAGATGGAGCCCATATGTATTGTTATCAGGGTAGAGAACCTGTGCCTAAATTAGTCACAGGCAGTAGCAGGGAACCTACTACCATTATCCTGCTTGATGTGCATATTATTCAACTTATTCCTAACAACTTACCATTATACCCATAGATTAGTCTACTCTCAACTCTCATGAGAGAAGCTTCGTCAGAGCCCCATAACTGGTCAACACATGGAAAATAAGAAACTGTTGGCCCTAAATGGGACACCCGTATCTCACCCTTTCCTCCAAAGTTTCAGAGAACATTGTGGAAGAGGGGGAGAAGAAATTATAAGAGCCAGAAGTGGTGGATGAGTACAAAGGAACCGTGTTTCCCTGATATTTCATGGGAGTTGTATGTGTGAACCCTCAGTGCTTCTGCCAGCCTGGAAATGATGATACAAGCACAAACCAGACCAAATCCCACCGTGGATGGGGGAGGTGAGCAAGAAGCCCCAGCCCTAGCTGAGGAGCTTGTGGGAACTGGTAGTTTCTGAGAAAGGGAGAGTCAGTTTTCTTTAAGAGTGTGATGCTGGGTAGGTTGATCAGGCTGCAGGGAATGGACCCACACCCAAGAGCATTTAGGGAACACAATTAGAATTTATAGGCCTTAAAAAATAATGAAAGACAGGGGGCTGGAGAGATGGCCTAGCAGTTAAGAGCACCAACTGCTCTTGCAGAGGACCTGAGTTTGATCCTCGGCACCCACATGGCAGCTGAGAATCACCTTTAACTCCAGTTCCAGGGTAATCCGACACCCTCTTCTGACCTCTGAAGCATTGCAAGACACAGGTGCACAAACTTACATGCAGACAGTATATTCATACACATACAAAAATAAAATAAAATTTAAAAATAATGAAAGATATGAGGGAAGGCGGGGTGGGTCTGAGGGGACATAGAGGAGGGGGATCTTAATGTGATCAAAGTACATTGTATAAAGTTCTCAAAAGAATCAATAGAAAAGTTAAATTCATTCCTTAAAAACAGATTATTTTCAGCATACAAGCCAAACACTGAAAATGTCCTTCCTTGTGTGTACACGAATGATGAGATAGTTACAAGCTTAAGGTTTTAGAAATATAACTCCAGTCTGGCTATAAATAAGTGGAATTCTAGAAATACAATGTTGATGTTGATAAGACAATGACTAATAACATTTATTGAGTAAAATTCTTGTGTTTTTCCACACAGTAATATTTTAAACTCATTATGCCATAACTGGTAAGTATAGATATTATTAGCATTATAAATTATACTGTTCCTATCTCAAAGCTCACAAAATAACAAAAAATCTAGTTCTCAAACAGATTAAAGATTTGTAAAAGTCATACGGATGGGAAAAAGCCAGACTGGATTCAGTCCTGGTACTGCTTGATCAAGAAAATGAGAAAAGCAGCAGGTGAGAAAGGAAAGACAGGGAAGAACTGTTTCTGCAAAGACTAACTGCATTGACTACACCCATCTTGCTGTGCTTGTTCGAGGCTTATTATGACAATCATTTAATAAAAAATGTCTTCCCTAATTTTCTCAAGGGAATGGTCAAAACTTAATTTTCTCTATAGTACTAGATTAAACCTAGGGGTATTTTTTTCTTTTTGAGTCATCTATGTTAGGCAAGTGCTTTATCACTAAGTTTTAACCCCATCACTTTCTAATACTTTTATAAATTTTGAAATATTGTCTAAGTTTCTAAGGCTGCCCTTCAATTCATTCTACAGCCCAGACAAGCTTGAACTTATACTCATCCTGCTTGAGCTTCCCTAGTAGCTAGGAATATAGCCTATACTGCCAAGCCAAGAACTTCAAAGATCTTCATGCCAAACTTTCACACTCTGTCACATAAACCCTCATGATTAACTTGATCTACTTTATTTATAATTTTTCATCTACTAAGTTAGTGAGCTTGTTTTTGTTGCTTTGTTTTTTGAGGCAGCATCTTACTACGTAGCCTGGTTGGTCTGAACCTCCAGATCTGTTTGTGTCTCTTGAGTGCTGCAATTACTGCATGGCCTATTACCATACCATTTAGCAAGCCCTTACTGAGCAGGTGGTACATGCCAGGCACTGTACTCAATATTTAAAATGTAAAGAAGACCAAGCAGACTTCTGTTCAACCTAACAGAAGAGAAGACATCAACCAAATAATTACAGAAAATAAATGTGCTATTACAAATGCAATGCAATACAGACACAGAAAACATGATGTCAGAATTGGATGGGGCAACTGTGTAAGTCCAGCTTTTTTAAGAGGTAGACATCAAAACTCTAACTGGACACAAGGAAAAAGGGACAGTAGTGGAAGGTGGGAAAGGCAGATTAGAACACAGGTCCAACTTCCAGCTACAGAGAGGATAGGAATTTAGGTCCTTCAGAGAGCAGCACGGGAGCACCCATCAGGAGAGCCCCCATGTCCTTGCTGATCTCCTTGCTGAGTTCTGTCACTGGCTGGTAAGCAGCCTTGGCCAAGTGAGGCTTCAGGGAGAGGCTCCAGTGGTGAGGATCACCCCCCTCACTGTTAGAAAGCCCAGAACACAACTTCCTGGTGAGGAAATGGCATGTGCAATCAAAGCATGCTTGCTTAAGGAGTGAGTGTGAAGGAAGAGATCTTCTAGGATGATCTCAATGAGGGGCATATGGAGGAGAGTCAATTTTTTATTATTACCTTTTATTTTATGTGTACAAGTGTATTAACTGCATGAATATAGGTACACCTGTGTCATGCAATTCTGGCAGAGGTCAAAGGAGGATGTTGGATCCCCTGGAACGGTTGTTAGCAACTACGTGGGTGCTGGGATTTGAACCCAAGTCTTCTGCAAGAATATCCAGTGCTCTTAACCACTGAGCCCTCTCTCCAGACTGAGAATCAATCTTACAAGTTTTGAGCACTGTAAAATAATTTGATCTCTACATGGGCTTCCCATGTTTCCCCATGACAAGATAATATTACAATATGAGAAGTTAGATCTAGATCTTGTATAAACATTTAGAGATTTCTGGCCTTTAAAAGAGAGTCAGAAGCTATCAGATATGTGTCCTCCAAGACCTGTACTTAACTCTTGTCTGATTGTTAGCTTTTGACAAATTATTCAACTTATTACCGACTAATCTATAAAGTGAGGCAGTTCTACTTATTAACCCACAAAAATTGTGGTCAGTCAAACAATCATAAATTAGGGGTGCTATTGCATTGGTTTAATTAGCTTTCTGTCTTTCTCTACATGTTTTATTTCACTAAAAGGATCATAGGTTAATCACAAATAGAACTTTGCCCACCTCTGGGTATAACAGCTATTTCTGAAACACCAGAAATAGTCAGTTAATGAGAATCAAATCATCCATCTGGCTTTTGAGGCCCCTTGGTGTGTCATTCATTTCTGCAAATGTATCGCTTCTGCATCCTTGAGGATAGGCTCATTAGGAGCAATGCCATGGTCAACACAGTTTTTAATTGATGTCTGTCTAGCTTTAGAATGATCACTTTTAGAACAATTCTTTGTATTTTCAAAGTCAGAGTATAGGAACTCCATCTTTGATAGTTTCAAAATTCAGAAACAGGAAGAGAAAATTAAGCAAATGAAAGAAAAGTTTGTAGATAAACTTCCACTTCTGACATATATACAACAGTAGCCTAGTAGATTTTAGGGTAGACATGAGTTTATCTGATTTGACATGTCTATCTGGAGTACCATGTGTGATAGATGAGAGCCACCTTGGGAGACAATGTTCTGAAGCCAGAGGAGAGCTGTGTCTTGAATCTCTAAGGTAATCTCCCTTGTATTTGAATGTAGAGATTGAATGTCTAACCTTTGGTTGAACTGTCTCTAGATGGATCAGAGCGACACATTTGCTTGTTGAAGACCTTGGGCCCTTCTCTGCTCAAGCTCCAGATGGGTCACCACCTGCTGTACTAGCCCTGCAGTACTTTCTGGTTAAAGTCCTACTGTCTTGGCACCAGCCTTTCATAATATGCTTAACTTTTATCCCGCCAGTGTTTGCTCTTGCCAGTCCATATTCCCAGTGTCCTGACCCCACCCTGCACACACACCTGGATCCCTGTTATCTGCCATTCTGTCTGTCTGTCTGTAACTCCATTCCTACCTTGCCCACCTTCCCCAGCATACTGTAAAACGTTCTTCAGAGCTAGGCTGGGCTGTCTTTTCTACAAGAGATAACTCCTTTGTCCAGCCTTGGATAAATGCCTGATTATATGTTTTATACTTTGACTTTCTTAATTTTGAGATAAAGTTCACATACTGAAACAATTTACTCACTTAAACACAAAGTTCAATGAGTTGTAGTATACTCACAGATCACCCAAATCTCATTTTCAACAGCGAAACATAAAACTTTCTATCACTGGTAGTTCTCTCAGTTGTCCCAGGCCTGATGTACATTCGTCTGTTCTAAGTATTTAATAGAAATGAAATCATACAGTGCATGGTCTTTGGTACCTGGCTACTGTCATTTAGTGTACTACTTCAAGACTCATCTGAGTCACAGTGTATATCAGTACTTTATTGCTTTTCATGAGCAAATACATTCTCTTGTATAATAACCACATTCTGTTTATTCATTTATCAGCTGATTAAAAAAATTGATTATTTTCCTTTTAGCTTTTAGGCATTAGCCAGGTAAACAATTTTAGAATTCTGTTTTTATTTATTTATGAGCTTATACCTCATATTGGAATTTCTTAGACATACAGAAAATTTGTATTTACTAATTTTTCCTTTTTTGAGACAGGGTCTTCCTGTAGCCCCAGTTGGCCTGGCACTCACTATGTAGACCAGGTTTCCCTCTATCTTATGAAGATCTGCCTGCTTCTGCTCCCCGAGTGCTGGGATTAAACGTGTGTGACACCATGTCTAGCTATATTTAACATTTTGAAGAACAAACTTTATTTCAATGGTATTGTGTCATCTTTCTCCCCAGTGGCAGTGGAACAGGATTACAATTTCTCTCCATTTCCAATTTTGTTATTTCTAGGGCTTGTGTTTGTTGTTCTAGTTTACTTTCAATCCCTGTAACAAAACACTCTGGTCAATACCAACTTGGGGAGGAAAGGGTTTATTTGGCATCCATCTCCCTGGTCACAGTTCATCACTTAAGGAGCCCGAGCCAGAAACTTGGAGGCAGGAGCCGAAGCACAGGCTATGGAGGAATGCTGCTTACTGGCTTGTTCCCCTGGCCCATGCTCAGCTTCCTCTCTTACATAATACAGTATAACCTGCCCAGGGTGGCACTACCCACAGTGGGCTGGCCCCTCACACATTACTTGATAGTAAGAAAATGACCTACAGCCATGGCCACAGGAGGAAACTCTCCCACATGTGTCAAGTTGACACTAAAGCAACCCAGCACATTTGCTGTGTTAATCTTTATGATGAACATACTGATGGGTATGAAGTCTCATGATATTCTCTGTCTCTCTCTCTGTCTCTTCTCTCTGTCCTCTCTCTCTCTCTCTCTCTCTCCTCTCTCTCTCTCTCTCTCTCTCTCTCTCTCTCTCTCTCTCTCTCTCTCTCTCTGCCAGAGCCCAGTGTCAGGTGCCTTTCTCCATCATCATCTACCCTTACTGTGTTTCAATTTGTAATTCTAGGTGACTGATAATTTTGAATATCTTTTTTGTTTGCTGTGCCTAGTCACTGGGTTGTATTTTCACTTTTTCCTGTAGTGTTTGAAGCACAAAAGTTTTAAATTTTAATGATATTCAGTTTATCTGGTTTTTCTTTGATTACTTATACTTTTCATGCCATAATGAAGAGATGTTTATTTTAACCCACAGTAAGTAGTTAGATCTACTCCTAGGTCTTTAATCCATTTTAAGTTACTAAAATGGTTATGGTGTTGTCATAATACAGGTATTATTGAGATTTCATGGATGGAACTTCCCTGTCATGTCTAGAAGACATTATCAAGCAGCAGATGCCTGGGTCCTCTGGCTCTTACAATCTTTCTCCCTACTTTTCTGCAATTCTCCCTGAGATTTAGGTGCAAGCCTGGTCTTCACAGTCTGGAAAGGTGTTATGTAAGCTGTCAAGGTAGAAATACAATCAAGTAATTGTCTTACCAAGCTATAAAACCTATGAAGCACAAATAAATGTAGCTTTCACTACTCACCAAGGAAGCTTCTTTTTATAACATATGGAGACTATTACAGATGTATACAACTGGTCAAAATTCAGAGAATAAGCGACTATGCAGTGCCCAACCTCAATTCATAAATGTGATTGTGAGTTCTACGTACAAATAATGTGTTTTGATTAAATCCACCCCATTCCCTCCCCTCCATCTTCTATCACCTCCACTACTCCCCTTCCAACTCTTTAAAACCTACTGAATCCATTTAGTAACCTTATGTTGATTTTGAGTCCTAAATTCCTATTATTTTCAGGTTTCACAATCAGGCATATGTATAATACTGAACTGAGGCTGCTGGTTCATGCTGCCCGCCACCCCAGGGCTCTTTTACCTTCCCACTGTCCTTGCCTGGCTCGGATATAAACATAACATGGAACCATGAGCTTTCCCCAAGAATTGATGAAGTCTATGTACTTAAATGTTTGCTATAATTTACTAGTAAAGTTATTTGGACTTGGGCTTTTTAATGAGTTAGAGATTGGGATGAGGTAGATGAAAACTATGACCTCAGGCTGTGATTATCTGAGCAGGTTCCATGTCCTACAGCTGGAGGGAAGGCTTGGGGATGCATATATTTTGTGTACCCCAGGAGACTTGTAGCCCCGACTGAGTGCAGACAGTAGGAAGAGAGCCCTGTCACTACCTGGGCTGTAGTAGAAATTCCCATCACACTGAGCTGTCATGTAGATGGGTTAAAGGCCAGAGCTTAAATGAGCTGACTCTCGCTGTTCTGACTGCAGATAGATCTTCTTGAATAGATGTTTCTCTATTGGTTTTATGCTTGTAAAGCCATTCTTGATGATTTATATATAACTTTATCCAATTCTTGTTCAGAGAATATGTGTAAGGAAGTCCTCCACTGCACTTGGAGTCTCTTCCTTTAACACACATCTGTCTCTATGTCACATCCACCTGTATGATGAGCTTTGCAATCAGAGCAGGAGGGCTCTGTGTTTGGGACTCGAAATAATTTTCCATTTTATTGACACTAATCAACCCAGTGCCAGATGCAGTGTAGATGCTGGTGATGTAATATGAATAAAAGCACACAAACTTTTTAGACTTTCTCAGATGTATAGCAGTGCAGTGGGTGAGGCTTTTCTTTTGAATGAGAGAATGGAAATTTATCAGCCCCCTGACTTGCAATGGTGAATATTCATGCAGTCTGAAAGTCTTATTTAGCTTATTAAGTGGGTTCTGTGGCTTAGATATTAAAAATTCCTAAATAACTCTGGACTTTCTAAGCAATAATACAATCGATTTTCAATCTGGAAAACTTAGAGGCACAGGAAGAGCATCCAACATCTTCATTCCATAAATCAAGTAGTGTGGATACATTTTTTTTTTTTTGTCTTTTCGAGACAGGGTCTCCCTGTAGCCCCAGCTGTCCTGGAATTCACTCTGTAGACCAGGCTGACCTTGAACTCACAAAGATCCGCCTGCCTCTGCCTCCCAAGTGCTGGGATTAAAGGCGTGCGCCACCACGCCCAGCGTGTGGATACATCTTAAATCACCTAGATGACTTGCTACTTAGCTTCACCTTCTTTTTTACATTTTCAAAGATGCCAAGGTCTTTGGAAATAAACTAGAAACCTTCTAAGAAGATATTTATTTTTCCACACTGCACAATTAGGAGCAACTTTTGCCTAAAGGCTAGAGAAGATGATGGAGATGTTTGTCTGTACAGGCATCAAACAATTCTCCAACTCAAAATCAATTCTTCCTTCTGGAGAATGGTTCCAATACACAAAAGGTACCCTGGGAGCTCATGCTGTCCTGATCATAGCCCTATAGGCAAGGCAGCCATGTTCTATTTTGTAAAACCTAACACATAGCACTAGGATCAGGGAGGCACTGATCTGCAGTCCTGTCGGTGTTATCTCCCACAGAGAAACTCCACTTTATTTTCCCAACAAATTGCCCCTTTGGATCAATGAAGATAATCAAGATTCTCCGACTAGTGTCTTCTTTTTTTTTAAATTTTTTTTATTTATTTCCGTATGTGTATGAATGTATTGTCTGCATGCAAGTCTGTGCACCCGTGACGTGCAACGCCGCGGAGGTCAGAAGAAGGAGTCGACTCCCCTGGAACTGGAGTTCTCCTAGAATTGGAATTCCAGACGACTCTCGGCCGCCATGTGGGTGCTGGGGTTAAACAACTTCATTTAGGTATTAGTTCTATGTAAATCGATGTGCTTATTTAATATTTATAATTGGATGAATATGAACATATATAATCACCTGAGGTGCCATACTAAAATCAGGGTAGCACAGCTTTGTACCTTTTGGTTTTCAGTTTCGTTAGTAGTTTGTGTAAGAACATTTCACACAAGATATAACCTCCTGAACTCTGAGATGCCCAGCACGATGTTCGGCGTTGCGTGGCTGTTCACCAGGATCTATCTGTGTCATCTTTCTGCTTCTGCCATGCTCACTGCTGGTCACCATTGGAGCTTAAAATATATTCAAGGCAGTGACCAATGTTCCTTGACATGTGTATGCAGAAGTCTTTATGTCAACAGAACCCTAGACACTGACACACAGGACCCAAAACAGTAGGTGTGTTGCTAGGTGACAGAATGGAAACAGAAATGAAGACCCCGTAACAACTAGCCAATCACTGAACATGTGTTGAGAGCCATGGAGCAGAAAGGAAGGCTTACCAGAGTGGATCACCCTGGTCTGTATTATTGCTGACACTTACAGACTCCTATAGCATTCTGCTTACTGCCCTGGTCAGCATGCAATGTCCTTCTAATAATTTTCAGCAAATTTAGAGGGAGGAAAAGGCTAAGCAAAAGGCTTAGTTGCTAGGTTTGAGCCAAAGTTCCTTTACCACTATTTATTATCTGTGAAATTCAAGGAACGCCATGTGGCCTTGCTGAACTCTGGTCTGGGCTGAAGAGAAAGTTTTCATAGGATGGTTGCAATGACTCCACGAGTTCTTGCCAATGCAACAGTTATGAAGTTTCTGTAAACATGAAGCTATATTTTTATAATGAAGAATTTTTACTATCTAGAGTCATGGATTCATACTAAGAGCTTATGCAAAATTCAAACTTCACTTCTGTTAAAGTGATACACTGATTCCCAGTGTAAGCCAAGTTCATTTCAGACTACTTATGGAACATAAATTATGTTTTCAAAGTAATTATTAACACATCGTGTTCTAGCATTCCAGCATTGCTTATTTTTACATTATAGCTGATGAATACTAAGTCTGCTCTCAAATCAGCATGGATCTTACAAAATGATGATAAACTAGCCTGGCTTGGTTAATTATCTGAGTTTTTCATCTACCTAGCAAACCTAGAGCTACATGGAATTAAAGTATGTAAATATTTATTTATTTACTTATTTAAATTTATTTATTTATTTACTTATTTAAATGTACTGTTTGCATGTAGGTTTGTGCATCCATGTTGTGCAGAGCCGCGGTGGTCAGAAGAGGGTGTTGGATTCCCCTGGAACTGGAGTTCTCCTGGAATTGGAGTTAGAAGGTTCTCAGCCACCATGTGGGTGCTGGGGATCGAACCCGGGTCCTCTGCAAGAGCAGTTGGTGTTCTTAACCGCTAGGCCATCTCTCCAGCCCCAAAGAATATAATTTTTTTTAAATGGGTACAACAATAATTCTTTGACTGAAACTTTCTCTAGATATAGCACAGAAGTTTTCATATTTTTGTTTCTATTATTGTCTGTTAAAATATTTAATGAATGATAGGAAAGGAAAGAACAGGCAAAGAAAGCATAAGTAAAAAGGCTACTCATGACCATCTTCATTACATGTTCTCTTGACCCCAATCTAAATCTACATCAAAGATTCCACATCCTAGGTCAATTATCTTACTGTCCAGATCTCTGTTAATATTTTTATAACTGGAATATTGATACCCAAGAACAATTTAATTAAATTAATTTATAGTTAAAACTCCCCTAAAAAAAGCATTTATTTAATTTAGAGAAATTTATGATAGCTGAACTCAAAGAGGCCATTAGTGCAAGGATTTCTAATATGCTAATCGATGTCAGGAGCCTTTTTGTAAACCAGGATTCTCTGTCCTCACCATCCCTCTCCTCCTCCTTGTCTATGGTGAGCCATCTGTGCCCAGTTAGAGCCCTATTAACACACAGGGAGTTCATCCCAGGGAGATACTAATTGAAAAGAAGCTTGGAAAATCTATTAAGTTTTTCATAATAAATGACTTACTCTCATTTAATTGAATCTTAGTCCTTCTAATTCCTCTTCCCACTTTCTGAGCACACAATTTTCTACCCCACAGTTGGTACTAGATTGATTTACATCTCCCCTAATATAAGTTAGTCATATCCTGGATATAAAATTGTCTTTTGTGGAAATAACTACAATAAATATTTATTATAAATCAGCTGATACATAAGTCCAGGATTTTAAATAATTCCTAAAATCTCATGTACATGGAGTTAGGGGGATGACTAGATTCTGGAAGGGCTAAGCATCTCTTGAGAGTTGTTTTAAGTTTAGATATTTGTGCCACACTATAAAGTCTATAAAGACTAATTGGAAAATATAAAATATAAAAAATAAAATAACATGTTAGGGGTAGGGAAATATGTTAACTCTTAAAATATTATGCACTTTGGAAATGTGCATAACTAATATTTCACAAGATATTCTGAACAAAATTAAAAGGCAGTGAACTTCATACATACATTTTAATCACACATAAACACAGACACACATCATGTCGCAGTCATACCTCACAGCCAGGGCAATTTCTGAGAAATGCATTATTAAGTGGTATGTGCCAGCGTCATGATGTGAACTCATACAAACTCAGATGGTAAAAGTAAATAATTCACTGTGGTCATGATGCAGTCAGGAGACACTCCCAATGCTGTTAACATGACTGTCTGACTGCTGCCCGCACAATACCACCTACTGGACCTTTTTTTTTTTTTTNCAGGTTGGCCTTGACCTCACAAAGATTGCCTGCCTCTGCCTCCTGAGTACTGGGATTAAAGACAGTTGCCACCACACCTGGCCCAGAAATACATTTTTAGTAAGGAGAAATATGTATAGTTAATATAATATATATATACATATATATGTATATGTATATATATATATATATATGTATATATATGTATGTATATATCAGGTTGGTCTTGACCTCACAAAGATTGCCTGCCTCTGCCTCCTGAGTACTGGGATTAAAGACAGTTGCCACCACACCTGGCCCAGAAATACATTTTTAGTAAGGAGAAATATGTATAGTTAATATAATATATATATACATATATATGTATATGTATATATATATATATATATGTATATATATGTATGTATATATCAGGTTGGTCTTGACCTCACAAAGATTGCCTGCCTCTGCCTCCTGAGTACTGGGATTAAAGACAGTTGCCACCACACCTGGCCCAGAAATACATTTTTAGTAAGGAGAAATATGTATAGTTAATATAATATATATATACATATATATGTATATGTATATATATATATATATATGTATATATATGTATGTATATATCAGGTTGGTCTTGACCTCACAAAGATTGCCTGCCTCTGCCTCCTGAGTACTGGGATTAAAGACAGTTGCCACCACACCTGGCCCAGAAATACATTTTTAGTAAGGAGAAATATGTATAGTTAATATAAAATCAGTAATACTAATCATCAGCAAGTATTTTGTGCTGTATATAATTGTATTTACTATACTTTCATATGCCTAACAGCATAGAAAGTTTGTTGACTCCAGCATCATTGCAGTTATGTCAATAATGGATTAGACTGTGGGATCAGGATGGGTACTGTGTTACAAAGCAACAGAAAAGTTCAGGTAAATTATAATCTGATAGAATATGTATCTTTTATGCTAGTATCGACTGAAACATTGTTACACAGCGCATCATGGGATATAGAAAAAAAAACAACAGCAGAAAATTGGGTAAGAGTTGTGAAAGGTGGTTAATAAAAAGTAAATAAATAGCTCATAAATATATGAAATATCACAGTCACTACTAAGCACAAATATTTTTAAATGTATTTTAGTTTTATGTTTATGAGTGTATTGCCTGCATGTATGTAAATGCAGCCTTGTCATGCCATGCTCTCAGAGGTAAAACCTGAATGTTGGATCCCCTGGAACTGGAATTACAGAGGGCTGCCATGAGGGTGCTGGGAAATGAACCCACGTCCTCTGCAAGAGCAACCTGTGATTTTTATCCATTAAGCCTTCTCTTCAGCCTCCCAAACACAATTAAATTATTTTTGATTTATTTATTCTTATTTTATGTGTATGAGTGTAATGCCTGCATGTGTGTAAGTGCACCTGTATCATGCAGTGCCCACGGAGTACAAAAGAGGGCATTGGATCCCCTAGAACTGGAGTTATAGATGGTTGTTAGTCACCATGTGGGTGATAGGATTTGAACCTGGGTCTTCTGTAAGAGCAGCCAGTGCTCTTAACCAGTGAGCCATCTCTCCAGACCCCCAAATGTAATTTGAAACATAGCAAGATGATACTCTTTCCTCACTAGATTGAAAAAAATTTAAATGAAAGATCAATAATACCCAGGGTAGGCAAGGGAATGAGAAAATGACTATTATTGGTGAGATTATGAATTAGGGCAACCTTTTAGAATACAGTTTTGTTGTGCTTAATCCAAAGAAAAATAAGAGTAAAAATTAAAAAAAAATGTTCAGCAGAAATAAATGTGCATCTGTATCCTTGCATCATATTTTATATATAAATCTGCATAATCATTTGAAAATTAAATACAGGATTTTGGAAATGAAACAAATACAGATAAAGGCACAAAAAGATAAATGTTTACAGATAAGACATGCTTTAAGTAACAAATATTGCAGGTGGTGGGAAAACGACTGTATTTCTTGTGATCCATCATCCATTAATATTGGAGCATATGGTGAATTTAGACAATGAGACAAGTGTCCATTTCTGGCTTGGAATGGTTTTCAAGGTATCAGGTTTGAAATGAGAATCATAAGCAGTAGAGGGTAAGCATAAAATGAATTATGTAGCAAGAAAGAGAAAGCAGAGTCAAAGCTTGGGGTGTTCATGTACTTAATGTAAATTAAAAACTGTATTGAAAGTTTATGCGTCAAGGACTCAACTGGGGAGAGGTTCCTGATAGAGTGGGATGGAGAAAGAGAACTTGGCTTTTTTTTACATGGCTCTGCTATTTTCACATCATGACAGCTACTCAATTACAGGACTGAAGAAAAAGAAAAGTGGACCAGTAACCAAACTTTCCCCAGATAAAATTTACCCAATAATTTTGAAATATTCTGAGGGAAAATGACTAAAGTTGGGTTTCAAAGCGCTGATCAACCATAAAGAGGAGTAGTGGGAAGGCTTTCAAATAGAAATATCCAGAAGACTTAACAGAAGCTAAACCATTAGTGTTCACTGGGCTCTATAATACAACCTTATAATTCAGCATGCATAGGCAATAGTTAATACTCCAAACACGTTGAAATCCATTTAGTTCATATGGAACCTTCTCCAAGTGAGACTATTTATTAACTGGAGCTATTCTCTTTGTGCACTGAGAATCAGAGTTCCACCCTCATTGACAGGTCTGGAAATGGAGGCAGAAGTTGTTTTGTTGGCTCTAAAAGATCAAAACACTCAAGCCTGAAGCAGAATAGGATGTCAAAGAAAATAGATGTTTTCTTTACTCCAACAAATTCTTTAGCAAACAAGTTAAGTTTCCTCTACAAGGCCACAATTTTAAGGACCAAAGTTAATTTGACAAAAAGGAGGAAGAAATACTGCAGCTTGAAAAGGAGAAAATGGAATTTGCTTCAGGTAAGGAAGAAAATCAGGCTGAGGCTAGCGTCATAACTCATGGAGTATCAGGGAAGACTCTCCTCAAGTGCTTCCATATGAATCAGGCAGGAACAGACTCCCTTTTACTACGTGCCTCAAGAAGAAAATCACTTTCTTTAAATCAGTGTTGGGAGAAGCCCGTGAAATAGAGGCTGGAGTTTGGGATCAAGAGACACAAAAATTGAAATACGTTTAAATGTGAGTCTAAGCTGTAGTAAAATAATATTGCCACCCACCTCTTTGGTTACAGAGAATCTTTCAAGACTTTCCTGATAGTTTTTAAAATATTTTTATTGAAGTTTTGTGCATTTCATACATCGTTTCTCAGTCCAGTCTAGACTCATCTCCCCTTCCGGGCTCCCCACCCCACCCAAGTTCATGCGCCCTGCCATTCCTGCCCTGTATCTTTTTCTGAGTCTTTTCAAAGTTTTTCAAAGCAGAGGATTATTGTCCTTGGGAGAACATTACTGTTTCAGTCGGTTCCCTGTCCCAGTTCCTCTGCTGTTGTTGTTCCCTCCAATCTGTATTGCTTCAACATATGCATATATATGTATATATATAT